>APFE030429195.1:10434-76767 GCA_000404065.3 Pinus taeda
TTGCTTCTCATAGATGAACCCATACATAATCATAACTGAAAATACTTGGCTCCTTTTTTGAAATTTGAAAAATGACTTGACCAAGACTGACTTACAACTTTGAAACCATACAAGTTGTCCAAATTGTTTTTGAAATTTTTCAGTGATAACACAATATATCCATGTCTAAACACTAGTTCCGACAACGAAACGTTATAGCCACAACCGCTGCTCCTCCAAAGAGATATACTAGCTATGCGTTGTGGAGAAGCCAAGGCTCGTTACAATACTATCCAAGCTCTCCCTAAGATAGTCTTATCGGAAGCTTGGATGACCAAAAGTCTTTATAATGACTTATGAGGTTCTATTTATAGCAAAGGGTGGGGTGACCCTTGACATTCCCCTTTGTGATAGTTCATCTACCCTCATGAATCTTCACCTACTCTATGACTATTATATCCAACTATCAACACTTGAACTTCCACTTGACAAGACGTTACATTACAATGCACATGTGCCCATGTGAGACAAAATGGCTTGAGAAAGCCATGCAAGACATCACTGGCACTCGATCTATTATGGTGAGACCAGCTCTTTGACATGCTTGTGATGGTGAAGGTGGTGAGTTGATGCCAAGCTTGGTCTTTTGTGATGGTGTGCATGCACTCCATGGTGACATCTTGTTGAAGCAAACTCTTGTCCTGTTGCATTCAGGTGCATTGGTATGGTTCCTCTGTCCAACTCGTCTGCTATCATGCACATGGTCTTATTGTGTATGGCCAAACTAGAAACACACTGATGCATAGTGTCTGTGCTGATACTCCAGTGCGTTTTGGTGGTCATGCACATCAACTTTCAACTACATGTTCAGCTCCAGTCATACTTTCTCCTTATCTTCACCTTGGTGAGTGTGTCGAATGGGTTGGATCGCATGCATGCGCACAATGACATGCATGCTACTAAATTCCTTTGCATGCGATCAACAACTACTCACTTTGTCTGGTCCGTGCGAGCTGCTGGGATGGATCTATAACCTGTATGGGCACTGTTTCATTCATCTATGAATGTTGCGCTCGTTTTTGTACCTGTTCTTGCTGCAACTCATTTGCTCATCTATGCAACTCATGTTATTCCTTGAGTTGTTGCTTTAGTGCATGCAACTCCTTTGCTGTTCCGTTCTCTACCTTCACACGATCTTCATGTTGCTCTGTCACCTCATAACTTGAGTCTCCAAAGTTTCTTTCATCACAAATGGATCTGCTTGAGCTTGCAACTTTGTTCCACTTCTGTGCTGTCAACAACCTTCCTCTTACCTTCAGTGCATCTAGTATGATGCCTTCAACTGTTGTTCATGGTGTTGCTTGCTATGATGTTGCTGACATCTTATCTTGATGTCATTGTCTATGAACAACTTGATGTCTTCATAGCTAGGCAAGCTCATAGAAACTTGATCAACTACATCCCCAAGTGTGTTCTAAATGGTGTCTTTGACTCTGATCTCCTAGAAACCATTGTACCTATGCTACTAAGAGGCAGATGAACACTTGCGATACCTGGAGACATGGAAACACTCAAGGCAAGTAATTTGTTAGTCAAAAACCAAAATGAACTTTAGAGTTGACTGGCAACATACCTGTGTGACTGATCATGAACATTGCACAATTTCGACCGAGAGGTTGGGAGACTCACTGCCAAAATTGTGTAAGGCATAGTTTGAGCTATTAGGAGGCTGAATGAATGTTGGAATTGCACAACACACAGTCCATCCTGGACTGCTAAGGACTAAAACTCCACAATGCACAATTTTAGTCTTTAGTGACATGCAACCAGCAAACTGCATTGTGCAGTTTCTGGGGCCAATGGGACACTACCTCCAAGAAGTGTGCAATGCAAGCTTGGAGGTCTATGCCTAGCTAGGCTTACACAAATTCTGGAGGGAAGGCAAAGCCTTCGCTTCAGGAAATGCGTAGTGCTAGCTGGATGAGGCACGGCCCGGGCCAAGGCAACCCAGTCCGGATGATGGGTGACTGAAAACATGAGAAGTCTGAATGCATGGTGAGATTGAGTGTAAGAATAAGTGAATCATCGTGCATGAAAATAGTGAATGAAAGATTTAGAAAATGGAACAACATGCATGTGGGTGAGGCGAGTCGCCGAATTGGCGACCATTTGTGAAAAAAGTGTCATGCATCCGACAACAGTTAGATGTTAATGAAAACTCAAACAGTGGTATTACAAGCTAGTTTGTATCAAAATGATAGCAAGAACTCATTAAAATCAAGTAAACATCATTCACACGAAGCGAAACACAAAAAGTGCCAAAAATGCAACAAAAGACATGAAAGGCAAGCTTACCCCGAAATAGCTGAGCTGAATGTGCCGATGACTCCTAGATGCAATGTGGGATGTCAGAACTACAAGATCATTGTGAGGAATGAGTTCTATAGCGTATAGTTGATGAGTTTTGATAAAATCAAGGTTGCGACGTGCGTGCCACAAATCTAGGGAAAGAAACACTTGGTGGGAGATTTCTATAATGATCTTTACATGTAACCTCTACTTGCTAAAAATAGATCCCTGAAACAAGGGATGCCTTTACATGCTTCCTTGGGAGAAGCATCCCATGAATGCAAGTCATTTTTTCTCGGTCCTGAGTGGAACTGGTCAACCCAACTGCACATGCATGAGCCCACTCAAATGCTAGGAGAAAATGCACATTTCTAGAAGGGAGATGGGTTGGTTGCACATGAGATTTGCACAATTTCTGGGCAGAGCAGTTGATTGCTGCTTAGGATTTCACAATTCCCGGGTTGAGTAGCCCTGCTAGGAAGAATTGTGCAATTTTCTTAGTGAAGATTGACTGGTAAATTTTCACAATTCTAAAGCCCAGCAGGCTGCCAAACAAAATTGTACAATTTCTGGAGGGAAGGATAGTTTCCCTCCAAAATTGTGCAATTTCTTAAGGGAGCTACTCAGCCTGTAGTTGGACCAAGTTCGGAAGAATAGCATATGAGGGGAATGTAACAAGCTCTGATGGAAAGGTTTTCATTCTATAAGAAAAACACTACAACTTGTGTACTCGACGAAGCAAGACATGCTACTATGAAAGGTTAGTAAGGAGGCTCCAAAACGAAGCTAAAGAAAAATCTGGAGGGTAGTTGTATTTGCTACAACAGGTACCAAGGAAGACCGAGTTTGGACAAAGTTTTGGACATTCATGGCTTTGTTGATGTAGAATGGACTAGAGATCTAGATCAAAGAATATCTACAAGTGGATATGTGTTTAACCTATATGGAAGTGTAGTCAGTTGGATGAGAAAGAGACAGTCTGTAGTGGCACTTTCAACTACAAAGGAAGAATACATGGAAACCACTCATGCAAGCAAGGAAGCATTTTGGTTGCAGATATTGTGTTCAAGTATGGAGTCAGTACATCGAGCTATAAGAATAGATTGCGATAGCCAAAGTGAAATTTTCTTGGCAAAGAACCCTACTTATCATTTAAAGACAAAGCACATTGATGTTGAGCATCACTTTGTGAGGGATATGGTTGAGGAAAAAAAGGTGTTGTTGGTAAAGGTGGACACCTGAAGAATGTTGCAGATACATTGACGAAGTCTATGAGCACCGAGAATTTTTCTTGGTGTAGAGAAACAATGGGTGTTACAGGGCTCGGGAAATGACTAAGCTCTCTTGTGACCCCCTGTGTGGAAAGAAAACAACAAGTGGTAGAATGTTGGGCATGTGTTATATTCTTTCCATGACTAGCCTCACGTGTGAAGTGGGGGGTTAGAGAGGGGCAGGGCCGCCCCCCTCTATGGGGTTCGGGGCAGTGCCCCGAGATTTTTTTTTGGACCCTGTATTAGGTGGGCGGACCTCCCTATGGTTTTGTGCATGGGTTTTGCACATGGTTTTGGGCATGATGGTTTTTTACCCATGATATCTTGTAGATCCAGTCAAGGGAACTACAATTATGTTCTAATCTAGGGTTAATGGATTGGGGTTTATGAATGCTTTGGAATATATATATATATATATATATATATATATATATATATATATATATTATATATATATAGATTATACATATACATATACATATACATATACATACACATACACATACACATACACATACACATACACATATACATATATATATGTTGTAGCATTGAAAGGGATATAATGAAAAATAAATTTGTTAGTCCTAGTTTTGGGATCCAGGGGAAAATATATGTTCATATTTATTTTATGTTTTATGTTCTCACCATTGTTTATTTTTGTTTTTAGAATTTGTATGCAAGTAATTTTTGTATAGCGTTAAAAGCTAGAGTTCATAACAAGATAAACACTTTACTCAAACTTGAGGAAGAAAGGCTCAAATCCAAAGAGAGATTTGCTTTTCACCAAAACCTTTCAAGCACTGGTTTGATAAGAAATTTGCAGGGGCAAAGAGTTTCAATGTGTTTGAACTAGTACTAAAGTGGGATAAAACACACAACGAAAAATAAAAACACACAAAGTTCCAATATTTGTGGATCAACCCCTTAACCATCGAAGAAAATCTCAGTCATAATACCTTATCGCCGAAATCTTTGGACGGGAGGATTGACCCCTTCCCATAAATTGCCAAGATCTGAAACATTATTTTCAGTAGCAACTACAAGTTGTGCTTCATGTATAGTTTGTCCCTTTTCTTTTCTTTTTCATTAATTTTGGTTGTATGTATATTATGTTAGTTATGTCCTATCTTGTTGTCTCTTGGTCATTGTACAAAAATAAGACTTTGTGTAAAAGTGTGTGGCTCAAAAGGTCTTTGTGGTGGAATAAAAGAGAAGTGTGACAACCACAACACTTGGCTTTTTGCTTATTCTCCTTCTTTATTTGGGAAAATTCCATAGGTTGAGCTAAGCCCAAATGGAAAATACAATACATCCAAAAGGAGAAGCTAGAGGGAACCTATTATATCCATGCCTGTGTTATTATCTAAACTACTCAACTTGGTGCAAATATACTTGTGTGTTACCGCTTGTCTAATCTAGTAGAGAAAGGATAAGGGGAATTTAAATCCAAAGTGAGAAACCATATAGCAAAGTTATTAAAACAATTTTATGAAGGGGAAACCCCCTCTTCTCTTAATAAGTTAGGATACCTATTCTGCTTGTTGAAAATAATAAGCGTCGATGCATAGTCCTATTAAATAAATAAATAAAGGGTGAAAGAAGAGAAAGGCTTCTTGCGTAGGGAGGTGAAGCAAGAAACTTTTACGGGGTACTGTCTAGGCCTACTGGCAGTGAAGCAACGTTTTTTTATCCTGAAGTGACTATGTTGGAGTACTGTCCAGGCCTGTTAGTAGCGGAGAAAAACTAGAGATGAAAAACGATACTCTGAATATCATAAACTCATTGTGCATATTGCCTTCTCCTGGATTGAAATAATTGTGATATGGTGTATATTTTGTGTGTTAAACCAAGTAGAAGAAGTGAGGTATTATGTATATAAACAGGTCGAAAGGGGGAATTCAAGGCAATAAAATTGGTGAATAAATACTTCTTGAAGGTTCGACCCTTTAATTGAAAAGTTATTCCTAGATAGAGAAGTTGAAGCTTGCCAGTGTGTTGCCAAGTGTTGTCGCTGCTACAACACCCTCCAAAATTTCACTACATTCAAATTTTGGAGCCTCCTTTATCATCATATCTTGTGTTTCCTTGGTCTTCAAGTGTCATCTCATGCCATCTTATATGTTTCAAGTTTTCTTTAGTGTTCCCAAGTGTCACTGCATTGATTAGAACATATTTAATGTATTTCATAGTTATAACATCTTTGTTGTTATAAAATGAAACTTTTCGGTCGTAGTCACACACACTTCACCCATTGTGCTTGGGGAATGTTTGTAAAGTGGAGTTTTGATGTTTTCTTATAATTTTTCAAGTTTTTCTAAGTGCTCTTGATGCGTTGGAATCTATCGCACTTCATTTTATGTCTAAACTCATCATGTTTGCCCCTTTTCATATCTTCAAGACTTAGACAATGTTTTGTCTCAAAGTGAACCCATTAAGGCAAAGAGCACATGAGTGCATTTTGAAGCCTTTATTGGGAATCCTTCAATGTTCAAAAGTTAGCCACACACCTTCCAATAATGCAAAATAAACTCCTTAAGCCCTTTCCCCTTCCTTGTTCTGAACTATACCCTTTCAGAAACCAAGTCTTCCTTTTAGCACACTCCTTCTACCTGAAGGAATACACCCTCCTTAAGCACATGAGAACACCTCGAAGGCCTTAAGATACACCCTCCAGCCCTCCACAAAGTGCCTTGAACCTTCTTGACCCTTTGAGCGCATGATCACTTCAAATGCATGAAGCTTCATCCTTCAGCCTTCAGACTTGCACCATGTGCCCTCCTGGGCCTCTTGAGTACATGAGCGCACCCTAAAGACTTGAAGCCTCCTCCTTCATCCTTTAGGAGTGTGACCTCCTTCTTTCCCTTGAGAGAAAAAAGCACTTGGGATACTCGAAGCCTCCTCCTTCATCCTTTGGAGTTGTGCCATGTGCCTTGCCTTGATTTCCTCTTCCTCTTGAGTGCATGTCATAACTCTAAAGCCTTCATCATTTAGTGTTTATAAGTGCGCCCTTGTGCCTAGAATATATACTTATCCCTTTCAGGAGCACTAATAAAGGCATGAACAAAAAAATTGCATAAAACATGTCAGAATAAGATATTTTCAAGTTGATGGTTTCTTGTCATGAGTGATTGCAGATACAGGTATTCCAAAAGCAACATGGCAAGCATCCATGAGGAAGATCAAGCAAAGAAGGAAAAAAAGGAAGCAATGAAGAAATAAGAACACATTGAAATATTGATGATCAAAGCACCCTGAAGACCTCATTATATCAAAGACCCTTTGGAGGATAAAGACATTAAGGACCGGAAGCCACATGGAGAATGAAGAAACGAGTAGAAACCATGTCCCCATTGAAGAAAGTCCATGTTGTTAATCACTATTAGTCCTATCCATCAAGTATAGTGACATGTAATATCTTCATCACATGATGATGTGGAAATTATGATGTAATCATTGAAAATACCATTAAGTGGATGTCCAAGAGTCATGTATGGACAAAAGACTCATGGATGTCTAAAGAACATGCAATACCAAGAGTCATGTGTAATTCCAAAAGTCATTTGGAAGTCCAAAGGTTGTAAAAGTCCAAAGGCCATTAGGAGTTGGAAAGTTAATATTCATGGGGATGTGAAAGGTCACGCTTCAAGTTATAAAAGGATCCTCATTAATCATGTAAAGGAATTTTAATGTTATCTTCTCCCACAAGGCATTCGAGAGATAGAATTAGTACTTTTGGGGAGTAAGTAGTGCTCTAACAATCCATTATTGGAGCTAGTGATGTTCATTGTATATATGTATCTTGGAAATTTTTCTTAACATGAATCCTTTCAGGCCAACACATTTTCACACATGGATTGTGGATGTTTCTAAGACTACTCTTTGAATGTTTACAATTCATGTTTGCTTTCACATGTACTAGAGTAATTGAACTATTTCTGTGAATTTGGTCCTTAACAAATGTGTTGTAATGTTTATAACAATTGTCACATCTATGTGAACTATTTCACTTGATGTCAGACGAGTCTTTCTCATTCATTTGTATCTCCATTAGCGTAGTACTATTAATTCTCTCTTATAGGATCACTTTATCTCCCACTGCAGTAAATGAACCTTGATACATATACAATCAAACCTTCATAAGACACACTCTCTTTCTCATTCAAAAGAACATCGTGCTTCTCTCTCATGTTAATGACTAAAGCCAAGGCACATCTTTAAATAAATGCAAGTCGGGTTATATTTTGGATGGGACTCCTCAAAATGGTGTGAGGTCTAATTGGGACCTCATATCGGGGAAAACCCCTATATATTGGTGGTATATATAACATTGTGAACATGATTGCATACAATAGGGCTGAAGTTTGATCACAATCTTGTTTGACTAGGGTGGACAAGTTGACTAACATTTAATTTATGATATTTTGGTTGATTTTACCAACATTGACCATCAAATGTTTTGACCAAGTTTGATTGGTATTTTACTTGGATTATTGGCACATATTTCTAGACAAATTGCTAATTTGTAAACCTTGCTAAAGAATAATTTCTCCTAAGAAAAGTTGTTGGGTTTCTGAGGTTAAAATTATCGTCTCTTTTTTGCATGGTTGTCATTATATGATGCTTTTTGTTTCTATTGCATTTACTGTTGATATTTTATGAAGTGTAATTATTCAATTATATTAGTGGCATAAATGCTGGTTGAAAATCATTAGGAAGTAATTACTTGGCAGAAAATTGTATTGTTCTCCTCCAGCCTTAGAATTTCAACAATTTATTCGCGACCTGTGGGACTAGCCTTTGGCTAAGAAACCATGACCCAAGGGCATATAAGAGGTCAACATCAGTTATGGATTTCATCCAAATTGCACCACACCAACTCTTAAATTGGATATATTTTTTGTACCAACAAGGTTTTGAGCCCATGACCTTCTCAGAAGGAGTGCCTGAACATAATACCCTCTCACTAACTATTTTACATCTCGTGGGTTGGATTTGATTAATGTTTAAATTATTTATTAATTTAACCAATTTAATGAGATTTAGTGTTATTACTAAATTTACTAATTTATAATTATTAAATGATTGAAGTAATTTATTATATACCCATGTATGTATGGAAGCACTATGTGGAAATTGACTCAATTAAAGTTTGGTGTGAATTAATTGTTATTTATTAAGTTAGGATAACATGTTATAAATAAGGAGGATAGGGATTTGATGATGAGTTTATCTTTTTTAAGGGAAGGCAGTGGAAAGAGGGATTGGTGGGGTAAAGGAATATGGTTGGGGGGTGTGGGTTCAATGGGGAAAGAGATTTTGGTTTTGATAGAGAGGAGAAACAAAATCATGGGAATACTATGTAATGAGATATTTTGATATTGACTCATATTTTGACTTGTTATTCTCAACATACTAGGGCTATGGCTTTAGCACTTTGGGCTAGAGGGTCAGTAAACCTCCTAAATTTTTTCCTAGAGCTATGGAGTTGGTGAGGTTGTTCCTAGTTGTATGAAATGATAAACATCTAGTTTAAGGTAGCGGACAATAGATAGGAGACAACTTGACTTAGCAAGCTCAAGGGATGATATATAAGCAAATTGGAGTAGACGTATTTTAATATACTAATTCATAATTTAGCTACGAAAACATTGTTTATTTATATTGTTAAACTAAAAGTTTGTAAAAAATGAAACTTATGCTACAAACATAAATCTACCATGATCCTACTACTAAATAAGAATTTATAGACATACAAAATAATATACAGTTGATAAGTTAGAAATGAAAAAAATATTTTTATTCAAATTTCCATGCTTAGTATATAATTTATTCGTCATATGAAGCCTTGGCGTAGGGCCTCACACAATGCTTACAAATACATTTTATTATTTTTTATTGCATGGCTTTACATTTTTTTTTATTATGTTAAAAATATTATGGTTGCAATAGTGCATTCATTTTGCATTTCATTTTTTAACTATCATATTAAATTTTGGATATTGATCATTACATGGTTTAGATTACTTATCTTGTATGGTTTTATATTACTTAGATTGTATCTCAACCCATAATAGTCAACACCCAACAATTTGGGAGGCATTCAAGTTTAATTTGTGAGTTCAAGATATGTTTTGTTATTAGTGTATAATGAAGGCAATATTTCAAAAGCAATAATGGCAAGTGAGCTTTAGGAATTAAACATGAAAGAGATGCTTTTTGTGGAGCATATTTATTAGGAGAATTGTACAACTAGACTAAAATTGAGATGCAATATTGTGATGGATGTATGGATAAAAATAATAAGAAAAGCGACAATAATATTAAAGGAAAGTTATGTGTTAGGTGGGTTTTTGGGTTCCTGCAGGATATAAAAAAAATATTGAAGGAAAGTTGCATTGAAAATTTAAAAAAAAATCTACATGTTAATCTACATGATAGATCATACTATGGATTAAAAAAAAATTGACAATTAAATTAATGACTTGTAAGCCTAATCATGGTGTTATACGAAATCTACGATTGCGAACAAACTTGTCTTCCCTAAGAGTGGTGGACTGACCTAGAACAACAGAAAGAAAAGGGCACAATGTATTCCTTAGAGTAATGGAATGATGGGATGAGGCCTACTTGGAATATGTCGCAAGCTTCACTCCTTCCTTGACTTGTATGCTCCAATCCTAGCTCTGATTGTTATAATTAGAACCTGTGCAATCAAACAAGACAAGCCAAAGATCTACGAAACATATGTAGCATAATCCAATCACTTCATTCAATAGATCAACATGGTATTGAAATACATGAAATAATAACATCATATATAGGAAAACAATCTACTCTTTGTATTAATATAAATGGAGAGAGTTACAACCAAAAATAGGAGTTGATCTTGTATAAGAGCTCCCCAAGTTGACTTGCCCTTTCCTTGCCACAAAGTATGCCTCTATGTTACCCTAATGCATGGAATAATGACTCTAAAAGCAACATCATGAGGGTAGAATCAATCTCCAAAATCCAACCCCTTGCCCTTAGATGGCTATAAATGTGGATGAGGGAGGAGTTCATGAATTCTTATCCATTTACTAATCTAGGCTTGAGATCCACTTGAGATGGGAGGATAAGATCAAGGGATAAGAGGTGAAAACTCCAAGGTAGGATGAGATAGGATTCAAGATTCTTATCCAAGGTAAATGGTTGAAACAACCTCAAGAAGCTTCTAGAAGAGGAAGCTTCGAGATTCTTTTTATTTTTCCCGAATTTCTAGAATCAGCACACCCCCAAGACTTAGTAACTTGTTGGTGATCAACATAGTTGCAAAGAGGGTCAACCTGGTAGTCAATGTTGGTCCCTGAAGGGCCAAGGTCCGTTGGGCCTTAAAAGATTGGAAACTCAGCAATCAAGAGAAGAAACTGAGGAATTCAATAGAGTCATGCTTAGGGCTTTGTGTAGGGATGATGAAAATATGTTGAAGGATGTGAATTGATCCTGTTTGAAGGCCTATTGACTAGATGCAAAAAAATGGCCTAGAAAAAATCTCCCCGCCCCCCAAAGCACAAAGTAAGAATTTAAAAATAATGACTGAAATGCTTTACCTTGTGACAAGTCAGAATCAAGAACAATCAACGAGATCATCGTCTGTTAGAACACAATTACATCATGATATCTTTGCTGAGGGAGAAATACCCATGTTCAACACATAAGATAACAGTACATGTACAATGACCAAAATACATGTTCATTGATGACAAAGGGTGGACCCATGACTGGATGAATGTCTGTATGGTCATAGCCATCATACATTGTGATCTTGTATTACTCCTGAAATCACAACCCAGATGGATGAAACTAGATCCAAGGTCTTCTATCTTGTTCACACGACCAAACAATGTACGAGTCTAAACATGTGAATTAATGAGCTAAAGTTGAACATGGTAGACACCATCTTATTTGCGTCCAATTATATAAGTTGTTAACAGACACATGAGAAACCAACAATAATGTTAACGACTCTCAAGGTATTCTAGTACAATCTATATGGTGTGAATGAATGAGTTGATGTCGAACACCACACATAATATTTTAACCGAAGGCTAATGATGTAAACCTGTCACCGAGAGTGAGGAAAATTGTCATTGATGTATGCAATAACCAAGGTACGAAAGGGTTGTTTCTAAGTCAACTTCTTGGATAATGAGCAGATATCAATAGGAAGTGACCCATCGTAGGAGGGCCTTGATGTATCCCCCATCAACGACACAACACATGTATGATGATTTGAGATAGAATGATCATAATGATGCTGATATAGAACTAGATCATGAAGGGTAGAAATGGAATGAAGGCTTAAGACTATTGTAGAAGATATTGACTGAGTGACTTATCTTGAACACAACGGTGACACTGAAATGGAGTTGGAAGCATTGACCCAAAACCAAAACAGAGGCTTTGAAAAGGTATGATAAACCAAAAGACAAGCAGATTTACCAACCCAATATCCACGAAGATGAAGTGAAAGGGTGTCATGTTCAAGAGCGACTCGCTGCCATTAACAAAATGAAGTATCCCATTTTCCCAATTTCCCCATCCATTACTGGTCAATACCTCTTTATTTTTTACAAGCTTGAGGAGAATAACATATGATTGATTTGTAAGTTCATCCTTCAGATGAATCCCTCTAATAACATTTAAAAAACCCATAGAAGGAGTGGTTCAGTCCCATCATGATCGATGAGTCCATCATTGTTTTATGTTCTTACGTGTCCAGAGAATGTGAAAACTCGACATCTTTTTCACGTTTATAGAGTTTGAAAAAGAAGTGAAAAAGCCAACTCAAAAGGTTCCTTTTCATAAATAGTCTCTTGAGTCCAAGAAGGTAGAAAATGATACCCAAGAGAACCTCTTATCCATGTTCTAATAGCGTATACCTTTTTCATTAGTCTATCTCATTCCAGAAAAGGGTTAAACTTAAACTGAGTAGACGTCTTTTCATTTACTTTAAAAGTTAAAAAAACAAGTGCTCGACAATATTTTCATATTTTGGGAGTCTAAAAAGAGCTGAAAGAAGACTCCACCTGGAGGAACGAGTGGTATTCTTGACAATGTTGGATCCGACAACATTCAGGGGATCTCCCCGGCATGAAGTCCCAACTAGACCTCACACTGTTTGGTGTTGGAGTCCTAATCCGAGTTGACTCAACTCCCAGATTTAACCAAGATCTTTTACTTTCATGATGTGATTAAAATTGCATTTAAAATAGCATAATTGAACATATCTGCATGCCACAAAGAAGATGAACATGACAAGAATTAGCAACATGAAACACAAAATGTTAATATCAGAGTTCGTCTAGGAGGGACTACGTCTCCGGGCTCCAGTGGAAAGATGGTGTAGGCCGTTGCATTAAGTGCTATCAATAGTGATGATGTACATAAGATGTGACATCGCTATCGTACAAGGAAAATGCTCTCACATAGGAGTGGCTCCAAGAGATGTTCCGCTACAGGAAATCTTAGTAAAAAAGGACTCCTATCAATATGAAATAAACTCATGCATGATGATAACGAACATCCCGCCAACATGGCATAAAATGGATCTCAATGCAATCATACATGGCAACACATGAGTATCCCATCAACATAATGACATAGGGATCTCAAACAAAACTTTACAAATCATGACAACAAGTAAATCCCTCAAATGATTATGCATCACATCAAGCAGGAATCATGAGACAAGTAAGAAACAAGATCCCACATCAAACATCAAATAAGGATCTATGCAGCATAATGCATAGCAAAAAAGAAGTACATGAATACACTACATATACCTCACATCCTGGGGCCATCTGAAGAAAAGGATGTCAACTGCTGAAGTTGGTCGTTCCATCAATCACGCTACATCGAATCTCATGGAATGACTTCTTGCACATTGAATTCTAAAACCTACACTCCACTTTGGAAAGTGGCTGAAAAATGAAGTGATAAAATGGAAAATATGAACACACCATCAAATTTGTGGCATCGAATAGTGCAAAATTGATTGTCAAATTTCTAAATTCTGAGAATTTGAGAATCTCAGGCTTAAGGAATCTTTTAGATTACTCAAAGCTTCCCTCCTCCGGGTCCTCTGCAAATCTTCTACTCATATCAAGAAACTAACTATGCCATTGGGTTCGTGTCACTAAGAGGTGTAAGATCAACATAAAATTTGTCCAATTTAAACACTGCAAAATTTTCACCCTCTTGAGAATTTCGCCCAATCATGGTTCCCCCTGACTCTTCTCTGGGCTCATGGTTACCTGCAAATAGATTAATTAAAAATTGCCATCTTAGTTTCAGTGTGTGATCCTGGCTCCTCCATGCTTGTGTGCATTAAGAAAATTGGATTTATATAAAAAAAAATTGGCGGACATTACAATGAAGTTGGTTTGGCGTTGTGGTAGGAGGGAAAATTAGTAACGTGGAGGTTAGGGGATCAAATCCCAACCTCACCAAAAATACATGTTGTTTTGATTTTTATTACCAAACGATTTGAAAGCAGCGAAGTATTACCATTACGAAAGGTCCTTATTAATGTTTAAGGCGCAATTTGTTGGCGCGTTTTTTGGCTTGATGGTTAATTGGTTATGGTGGGTTGGTACATGGTTTATGTGACATGACATGGGGCTGCCGCATGGTGTCGGGCCGGCCTATTGGTTTGTGTTATATCTTTGCACGACTAGCCCACGTAGTTAACTGGGGGGATTAGAGGGAGGGTAGAGCCCCCCTCTACGAGGTCTGGGGCAGCGCCCCAAGAAATTTTGTTTTGGACCCTATATTAGGTTGGGCAGACCTACCTATGGTTTTTGTGCATGGTTTTCGCACATGGTTTTGGACACAATGGTTTTCGGTCCATGGTTTTGGAAGATATAGTTTTCGGTCCATGGTTTTGGACACGATGGTTTTCAGTCCATGGTATTGGATGCTTCAGCATGCATAAATATGTATTGTAACATTGAAAGGAATATAATGAAAAATCAATCTGGTAGTCCCGGTTTTGGGATCCAGGGGAAATCTTTGTGTATATGTGTTTTATGTGTTATTCTCTCACATTGTTTATTTTATGTGTTTTAGAATTTGTATGCAGGTAATTTCTATATGGGGTTAAAACCTACATTTGGTATCAGAGTTGTTTTGGCTTCAAGGGGATGCCTTTGTTGCTGAGGGGTTTCACTCAAGCCTGTAGTAGATCCTATTCAGTGGGAGATCTAAGGGATCAGTTCTAGTGTTGAAAGAAGATGGTGAGCAGTGGAAAGATAGAGATCGAGAAATTTAATGGTCAGATTTTTGGGTTGTGGAAACTCAAGATGGAGGATCTATTGGTGGATAAAGATCAGTCGATCATGGTAGATCTAGGTACTAAACCAATGGGAGTGTTCGATGAAGAATGGAAGAAGTTGGATTGGAAGGCAAAGAGCACAATATGATTGTGTGTCTCAGATTCAATATTGTTGAATGTATCAGGGGAAGCTATGGCTAAGGCTTTGTGGGACAAGTTAGGGACTTTGTACCAATCTAAGTCTCCAGTCAATAAACTGTTCCTATGAAAAAATCTATATAACCAGAGGACGAAAGATGGAGACTCGGTGATAGAGCATCTAAATGTGTTTAATATTGTGTTAAGTCAATTATTATATGTTGATACTAAAATTTCAGATGAAGATAAGTGCATTAGTTTGTTGTGTTCTCTACCAGATCTGTGGGATAGTCTGTTATTGCAATAGGTAGCAATGCAACTGCCTTGCAGTTTGATGAAATAGTCTCATCCTTGTTGATGGAGGAGATGAGACAGAAAAACATGGAGAGACAGAATGTTGATGCCTTGTCTGTACGAGGACGGCCCCAGAACAGAAACAAAAATAAGTCATCGAGTGGGAGATCTAAATCTAGAGTGAGATATAAATCTCCAAGAAAACATGTAAAGGTCGTGTGATGGAAATGCAGAAAGGAGGGGCACTACAAAAGGGACGGTAAATCTAAAGCTCCCAAGAAAGGAAAGGGATCTGATGATGCTCCTACAGAGGTGAAAACCACCTCAGATGAAGGTGGGGATGTGTACTTGGCTTCTTCAAGTACACATGTAGATCATGAGGCATGGTTGATTGACTCATGTGCATCCTTCCAATTCACTCCATAGAGAGTGGTTATGCGAGTATGAGAAATATGATGGTGGTGATGTCTTCTTGGGGGATGACAAGAAGGCTAGAAATGTTGGTCACAGAAAAGTAATGTTGAAGTTGCAAGGTGGAAGGGTTAGAACACTTTCGAGTGTTCTACATATTCCTGCATTGGCCAGAAATCTGATTGTTGTAAGCAAGTTGGATGATGCAGGTGTAAAAACAGTGTTCGAGAAGGATACCTGCAAGATGGTTCGGGGAGAACTGGTATTGATGTGGGGAGTTTGGATTGGAATTCTGTACAAGCTACAAGGTAGCACTGTTGTTGATGGGTGGAATAGTTCTATGGTTCCTGAAAGTGGAGTAGAAAATCTAGTGGTCTCTGGAGAGAAGACCATGTTGTGGCATCAAAGGCTTGGACATATTGGAGAGAAAGGCCTTCAAATACTTCATGTTAAAGTTATGGTAGAAGGTATGAGTAATAACTCTCTAGATTTTGATTTCTATGAAAATTGTGTATATGGAAAGCAGAATCGGGTGAGTTTCCCCTCAGGTGGTAAGAGGGCGAAAAAAATATTATAACTTGTGCACAGCGATGTGTTTGGACCTGTGAAGGTTCCATCACTGGGTAAGTCTATGTACTATGTATCATTTATAGATGACTTCTCAAGGAATACATGGATATATTTCCTTAAGAAGAAATCTGAAGTCTTTGACAGATTTAAAGAATTTAAGGCTTTGGTGGAAAACCAGACAGAGAAGAAGATAAAGGTGTTGAGGACAGATAATGGTGGAAAGTTTTGCAATAAGGAATTTGAAGAATTCTGTAAAAAGTGTGGTATAGCACAACAAAACAATACTCCATACACACTTGAGAAAAATGGAGTTGCAGAAAGAATGAACAAGACATTGATCGAAAGGGCAAGAAGCATGCTCAGTGGTGTTGGGTTAGGACATGAATTCTGGGTAGAGGAGGTGGAGACAACATGTTACTTGGTCAACAGATCACCTCCATCAGTGTTGGAGGGTAAGACTCCACAAGAGGTATGGACTTGTAAGAAACCCTCTCTTTTACATATGAGGGTATTTAGATGTTATGCATATGTACATGTTCCAAAGGAGAAAGAACCAAGTTGGATAGTAAATCTAAAAAGTGCATCTTTATTGGGTATAAGGATGCTTTAAAGGTTTATAATCTTTGGAACCCAGTAACAAGGAAGGTTGTGTACAGTCGAGATGTGGTGTTCAGAGAAGTGAAAGATGTTATTAAACATGAAATCCAACCAAAGGAACCTGAGAAGATAGAGTTTGAGCTTAAGGAGGAAGAATCAGACTCTACAACAGAAGAGGGATCAGAATATGAAGAGCCACAAACTCTGGGTGTAAGAAGATTAGTTCAATAAAGAAGGCAGCCAAAAAGGTATAGTCCATCTACTTTCTGTTCAAATTTTTCTTTATCTATTACTGATGATTATCCCAGAACTATGAAGGAAGCAGTAGATTCAGAGGATGGAAAACTTTGGAAAGAGGCCATGGTTGATGAAATGGCATCTTTTCACAAAAATAAGGCTTGGGATCTAGTGGAGTTGCCAGCTGGAAGGAAACCCATTAGCAGCAAATGGGTGTTCAAGAAGAAGACAATTACAGAAGGAAAGGTGGAGAAATACAAAGCTCGGTTGGTAGCAAAAGGTTATTCCCAGGTGTCGGGAATTGATTTTGGTGATATTTTTTCTCCTGTTGCCAAGGTAACTTCTATTAGATTACTTTTATCTGTTGTTGCTGCTTTTGATCTTGAGGTAGAACAGATGGATGTGAAGACAACATTTATTAATGGGGATCTAGAAGAGGAGATCTACATGAATCAACCTGAAGGCTTTGCGGGGAAGGGTAAGAAAGAATTTGTATGCAAGTTAAAGAAGTCTTTGTATGGGTTGATACAGTCACCAAGGATGTGGTATCAGAAATTTGATACATTTATATAGGGACTTGGCTTCACCAAAGGCAAAGCAGATCACTGTGTGTATTTTAAATTAATTTGTGACCGTGTTATTTATCTGGTCTTGTATGTGGATGATATATTGTTGGTTTGAAATGACAAAGATATTATCCAGAATTTGAAGACCCAATTGTCCTCCAAATTCGACATGAAATATCTTGGTGCTGCAAACTATATTTTAGACATGGAAATTAAAAGAGTTCAGGCAAAGACGAAGCTCTGGTTAAACTAGAGGAAGTATGTCGAGACAATATTGTAGAGGTTTAATATGCAGGATAGTAAACCAGGGAAGGTTCCTATTCATGTAGGTGTAAAGTTATCTATTGAACAGTGTCCCAAGACACAAGAAGAGGAAGAGGACATATCCCATGTTCCATATGCAAGTGCAGTTGGTAGCCTGATGTATGTGATGGTCTGTACTAGAGCAAACATTGCACATGCAGTGGGAGTATTGAGTAGGTTTATGTCAAAACCAGGGAAGGAGCACTAGACAACAGTGAACCGGGTTTTTAGGTATTTGCGTGGCACTAGTGATTATGGTTTGTGATACCCAGGAAGACCAGGATTGGACAGAGTGCTGGATATTCGTGGCTTTGTTGATGCAGAATTGGTTGGAGATTGGATCAGAGAAAATCTACAGGTGGGTATGTGTTTAACCTATTTGGAGGTGCAGTCAATTGGATGAGTAAGAAACAATCTATAGTGGCACTATCAACTACAAAGGTAGAATCCATGGTAGCCACTCATGCAAGCAAGGAAGCAGTTTGGTTGCAAAGATTGTGTTCAAGTATGGGGTTAGTATAGGGAGATATAAGGATAGACTGTGACAACCAAAGTGAAATTTTATTGGAAAAAAACCCTACTTATCATTCAAAGACAATGCACATGGATGTTCAATATCACTTTGTGAGGGATATGATAGAAGAGAAAAAGGTGTTGCTAGTAAAGGTGGACACTTTCAAGAATACTGCAGGGCCATTGACAAAATATGTGAGCTTTGAGAAGCTCTCTTGGTGTAGAGAAACAATGGGTGTTTCAGGGGTGGATAAATGACTAAGATCTCTTGTGCCCCCCTGTGGAAAGAAAATAACAAGTGGGAGAATTGGGTTGTGTTATATCTTTCCATGACCATCCCATGTAGTTAACTGGGGGTTTAGAGGGGCGGCATAGCCCCCTCTTCATTGCGCTGATTTGTGTAGCGGGGGGGGGGGGGGGGGAGGGGGGTCACAATGCGTTTGAAGGGGGTGGGTAGCCCCCCTCTACAGCCCTGGGAAAATTTTTTTTGGACCCTATATTAGGTTGGGCGGACCTACCTATGGTTTTGTGCATGGTTTCCACACATGGTTTTGGACACGATGGTTTTCTGTCCATGGTTTTGGACAATATGGTTTTTGGTCCATGGTTTTGGATGTGATGGTTTTTGGTCCATGGTATTGGATGCTTCGACATGTATATATACGTATTGTAAAATTGAAAGGAATATAATGCAAAATCAATCTAGTAGTCCCAATTTTTGGATCCAAGGGAAATCTTTGTGTATATGTGTTTTATGTGTTATTCTCTCGCATTGTTTATTTTCTATGTTTTAGAATTTGTATGCAAGTAATTTATGTACGGGGTTAAAACCTACATAGCCCACATGGCTGGCATGGGCTCGATACTCGTTGCCCTCCATAACCTTGGCTCTTAACATGGTGCGGTTGGGGGGGGGTTCAGTTGGACTGACGGGGTCATGGCCGTCGTCCCTTATTTTAATAATTATATTATATATATTATATATAATATATATATATATAATATATTATTATTATATTATATAATATATATATAATAATATATATTGTTGCGAGTAAGGTGGGCCGATGGGGGTCATGGCCTGTCAGCTCGATTTTTAATTAACTTGAGTGTTGGTTTCGTTGGGGTGGCGAGGTTCATGGCTCGCCACTCAAATATATTTTTTATTTATTTATTTATTTATTTTTTATAATATTAAACATTTTTTTCAAATTTGTCTAATATATGCGATATTAGACAAAGTAATGATCCAATAAATTCACCCACTTTCGGAACCTAGGTTTCATGCCCCGGGGTCGGTCAAATTGCAAGACACTTAAACCTGGCCCATAGTCCAACTTTGACCAAAAATTTGACTGGACCATTCTCCCTCATACGAGCTCGGATTAATGAACCATTCACACTGTTGCGATCAGGACGACGAAATCTACACTCTGTTCCTAGTTCGAAAGCATTCTGATCACTTTGATTTTTGAGCTTCCATAAGCCCTCTTTGTCTTGTGTGTGTCTCTGAAGCCACCTGGATCAAGTCCCATCTGGGATGATGGCCTGGTTGTCATTATCTTAAATGTTTTCCTTAGCTCTTGCTTGTCAGCACATGAGATTGGTATGCTTTGTCTTCGAGCAATGAGGTTCGCGTGCTTGGTGAGTGCTTAGTGTTACTTGTGTCAAGGTTCTTTCACTGCAGAGGGAGAGGATGGAAGTGAATCTCAAGTCGAAAGGGAATTGTCCAAACTATGTTAGAGACACTCAACATAGCAAGACATGCATAGCTTCTGGCAGAGTAGTCCACATGGATGTTGCAGCCACAAAAACATAGTGAACGGATATGTGTGAAAACATGTTGGCCTATTATCAGGATTCTTAATTAAGTGAAAGTTCCAAGACACATTGGTACACCATTACATCACTAACCTCGATAGTGGGGCATTAGAGCCAATGCTCCCTCCTCAAAGAAAATACTATAGACTCTCAAGGCTATGTGGGAGGAGCCAAGGTGAAAATTCCTTTGCATGTACAAATGAGGTGTATTTATAGCCAAGGGTAAAACTGGCCCTTGTGTCTGTTTGACTTCCCTCATGACTGTTTAACTTACATGACTCTTCAAATTTACATTACATTGATCTCTTGGACTTCCACGTTACATTACATTGGTTACAACAGTATGGCCCATAGTAGTGATGTGGTTGAGATGACTTATGACATGACTCGACACGACAGAGATGGTATGTTCATTCTGTTAGTGGTGTCCATGTCGAGCTGTAGTACTGCTGAGTGATGGATGTGATCTTGGTGTATCATAGCTTCACCTCTGCATGGAAAGGTGTGCAAAGTCTCTGATGGTCTTATTGTTCTCTTAATTCTGCATATGAGTTTATCTCCTTTGCTTGTACTTGGCATGCTCCATGTGTTTCTCCGTTCACGAACAAGTCTCCTTGCATGTGCTCCTTGTTCATCCCACTCATCATCATGCCATGTCTCATCCATGTACCTATATCCGGAATCACTCATGAAGAGACGACATCAAATCCAGAAATCTCCTAGCCTACCATGATGCATTTTTTTTCACTTTGCGGATGCAGGTGACCAGGAGAGAGGACAAGGTTATGAAACTGCGCAGAGCACATTTCAAGCCAAGATGTGGGCTTCGGGCACTGTCTATGAAAATTGTGTAGAGGTCATTCGGAGGCTGAGATGGGTAATTCGGATTGGCAGTGACTGTCTGCGGGATCTGGCTCGGCTGGAGAGCTAGCCTGTAGACATCCCTGCATAGTTTCTGGGCTGAGAGGGATGCTAAGCAGCTAGGAGACTACCCATGAAAACTATGAAGTTTTAAAGAGGAGCAGTAGGCCAGCTGACAGGGTGATTGGCTGGAAAAACTACGTGACATTTTAGGGTAGTGCAGTGACAGGAAATGGGTGTCTATACTTCATGTGTGCACAGTTTCTTCAGTCAATGGAAGTGGGCATGCTGGGTAGATTCTGTACAATTTTTTAGAGGAGTGAGGCTCGGGGTCATTGCCCAGTCAAACTCTCCAGTTGACCAGCTGGAGGCTTGGTGGTTTTACTTGTGGGTAGCACATATTTAGATGGCTTGCTGAGAAACTTTTGCGCAGTCCTGAGTGATAGTTAGTCTGGTCGATTCCAGGATTCTGCAGTGTAGACTTCCTGGGAGGTAGCCTCAAGATTTGCGTAATTCTAAGTAGCAATACATGTTCACTGAGGGTTGAAACTACGCAGTGAAGTTCACTGGAAGTCCAGCTGTTGAGGTTGGTTCGATCGACAAAGCTTCAATAGAATGACTATGTGTGTGAATGAGTGACTTCGTACATGGATGACCTTGCGAGCACACACTCAACATGACTTGATGACAAGAAACCTTGAACCATCAAGACAACATACATTTAGTGTGACTGATCGACGAGTGCGAGCGATAAGCACGACACTTGCGATAGATCATTGAATGATTGCGATGACACTTGTGCGACATCTCATACAACTTCGTGTGTGAGTGCGGCAGATGTTTAAATAGTGAATACAACTTGTACCTATGAAGACGCATAACTAGAACATGGCTGCAAGCATGACATTGTGACCAACATGCTCAAAGATGTTTGGTGAACGGTCAAGCGAGGAGGGTGAAAAGACTCGACACAAGCTCATGGGATGAGCCCAAGTGTTTGCAAACATCAAGGAAAAACCAAGGAAGGCTTCGAAATTGGATGCATGCCAAAATTATGGAGGGCGTTATTGTCCCTACAACACTTGGCAACACACTGGTTGAATTCCAGCTTCTCTGTTTTGGTCCATTGACAACACAGGGCTTTGGTCTTTTAGAAGTATTGAATCACTATGTGGGTTACTTCAGCTTCCCCATTTACCCCATGGATAGACATGGTCCACCTTTCACCAACTCAATCAAACACAACAACAAGTTTTAGCTTGATCACAGTGTTTCGAAATTGGGGAGGGTGTTAAACACCTTCAGATGCTCTATCACCGAGTCTCCATCTTTCATCATCTTTCGTTCATATATCTTTTCTATCTTTTTGTTAGTTGGTTCCATAACATTTGGTATCAAAGCTTTGGATTCTAGGGTTTCGCTGCTCCTAACAAGCCATCGTGGAATTTTCACTATAACGTTTTCACTACGAAGTTTCAAAAGCTGCAAAAAAAAACCCATTTGAGAAAAACTTAGTCTAAAGCTCGTGTCTAAATTTTAGATATTTTCGCGCTATATTTTCGGAGATATGATCTGAGGAAGTTAGGGTTTTTGCAAGCTCCAGAATTTCCTATAAACTAATTCATCGTGGAATTTTCTCTATAACTCTTTTGCTACGTAGTTTCAGAAGCTAAAGAAAAAACTCATTTGAGAAGAAATCGTTCTGAACGTCAGATCCAAGTTTCAGATCCTGTCTCGCTATATTTTCAAAGATATAATCTAAGGAAGTTAATGTTTTTGTAGACCCCCGAATTACATTCCAAACAGGTCACCTTGGGAAAATCATCATAACTTTCACTTTGAGCATCAGATTGAATTTTCGTAAGAAGTTGCAGAAGATCCCAGTTCAAGCAATATTGCCAAAACTTGACGAGGAAGGAAAAATCATATTGGAACCTAGAGCGGTCACAGAAACAAGAACCCGACAACTACAAAATCGATCAATTTCATAGTATGTCATCAAGTGGAAGAACTTACCTGCTGAAGATTCCAAATGGGAGGACAAGAATTTTATACAGAAGCATCAAGAAATACTCAAGTGTTGAGGAAAACACTTTTTGAAGGAGAGGGGCATGTTAGGTCCCTATACTACTAGTGTAACCCCTTATTGTCATTAGTACAACCCCCTTATTATATTGTTGTACCTATGTAGTCCCCATATTGTTATTATTGTGCTTCATAGAAGCCCACTATTGTTATTATTGTGCCCTTACATTATTATTGTTATGTCGGCTTTGATTATATTATGACCCCTTAGACTCCTATATATAGAAAGGATTTCTTGTCATTTATATCATCCAAGAATTGTTCATTTGTGTAATGTAAAGGAGGTTGCTCCCTCGAAGAGGCTGAATTCTAAGGTGTTAATCTATTTTTTCTATCTTTTTGTGAGTTGGTTTCATATCAGAGGGTAGTTTGGCTCGCGAGTTAAAAAATTTCAGAGTATAAGTTTTCATATCTGGTATTTCTCCGCTACCAACAGGCCTGGACAATACCTCGGTGGATTCACATAGGAACACACACATTTCTCCACTGCCAGTGAGCTTGGTCAGTACCCCGATGGAGTTGCATGCTTGACCTCTCTGTGCAGGAAGCCTTTCTCTTTTTTTGCCTTTGTCATTTTTTTTATAAGTTGACTATGCATAGGAACTTATTTATTTTTGGGGTGGAAGAGGGATCTCGACTTATTGAGAGCAAAAGAGGTTGTTCCTTTAGAGAATCATGTAAGACATTTGACATAGATTTGATCGTTTAGATTTTCCTCTTCTCTGTTTCTACCAGTTGGATGAGCTTGAACACAGAGCAAAAGGATAAGTACAGGCATGGGGTTTCCTATTGTGGAAACAGGTTCATGGTTAGACCCAAGCTTCCCTTGCATACATATCATATTTTCCGTCAAGACTTCATCGGCCGAAGGTTATAATCAAGCACACGGAAGGCAGACGCAAGACTAGCCAAGTGTTGCATTGTCACAAGACACTTTAGATCTCAGCCTCATACTCATTCAAAAGCAGAACTCAATAGAGGGAAACACTTATTTACAAAACCAAAAATAGCATGACACTAAGAAAATAGAACAAAATGAAACAAAAATAGTAAGAAAAGCAAAAAAACAACAAGTAGTAAACAAATTATGTACATGGTACGGGGCATGGCCTCGACTTACTAAAAGTTTGAGACCTTGGTCATTGACAGGAAGGTTGTCAATCCTCCTGTCAAGTGATTGTAGATGGTATGTGTGTGGGCCAAGTTTCTCGTGGACTAGTATCAAAATATTAGGGTTTGCTACCGAAACCTGGTGGTATCCCGAAAGACCATTAAGCAAAGACAACATTTTTTCTCTAGATACTGTGTGTAACATAGGTTCCAATGATGACATAGGGTAATTGTTTTTATTTCGGAAGCGATTCAAGTTTTGGAAATCAATGCATAAGCGAATTTCCCCAAGTTTCTTAGGTACATAACTTAAATTAGAAACCCATGTAGAATGAAGAACTTTGCAAGTGATTCGAGCATCGAACAACTTAGTCATTTCTTTTTTATAAGGGGTTCAAGTGACAGATGTATTTTACTCAGTTTTTGCTTCAATGGCTTGACTCCTTTGATTGGAATCCCATGTTGGATTATTCATGTGTCATATGTACTCAGGTCATCATATTCCCATATGGAAACATCCTGGTATTGTTTTAACAAGTGGACAAAAACTTGCTGCTCCTGTGGTGTGCAGAACGTACAGAGACTAACGAACTTCAGATCGTGGTTTGTTCCTAGGTTGATCTGTTAGTTCATCATGGTGGAATTGTGGGTTTTTCCTGTTTCTTGACCCTTGAAAGTGGTTATGCAAGTCATTGAGTCCGTTGAGAGAAACCGCACCCTTGGGGATGAGGTTGCCTTTGTTGTCATCAGTTGCAACTTGCAAGGACTTCTCATTCTCATCTTCATCAACCAATGCATCCTTGAAGGCATCAACATTGTTCAAGAAGTGCAGTATCTATTGATCACCATCAAAAGTGCATAAATTAGTTATGTTATCAAGGATATAAGGTTTATATAAAATTTCAATAGTAAATCTATCCCTAAGCGGTGACATGCTAGCAGCTGCATTTTCTAATGTATCAATAGTTGCATTACACGCTCTCAGAACAACAATGATATTGAATTCTTGGAAGTTAGAGATTAGAGATTGTGTGTGCACTTGAATGCCAAGAAACTCGAGAACAAGTGTTTCATGTGCTTTGGGTCAATCAAGACACACCCGGCTCCAGAGCCATCCTGTGTCTTTGATCCGTCAAAATACATGGTCCATAGCTCATCTGTACACGGACTATTCAACGCACTTATTCTATTTCTATTTTTGCTACTATTGCTACTAATGTTACAATGTGTTGTACATGTTTCATTTCCATCAGTTGGGTAAGGAAGGAGACCCAACTGCATGTCTGGTGGGGTTGAAGCTAGTTGTGCAAGATAAAACCCCAATGTTGTTTCCAAGAGGTAGTTTCCGAACATGAGCTCTGCTAAGGCCAACGATTCGTTCTCACCATTGATCGTATTGATGTTGTGCCTCATATATCTCTTGGATAACACACGGATTTGATTTCTTTTTCCCTGGTGATCCAACTGGATGTTGGTGGCCACCCACCTATCCCATTTCGACCACCACAACTGTCTCTTTCAGTTTTTTCAGTTTCCTAAATTGTAGCACAGTTTACTATTTTTAGCAGTTTTTTGGGGTCCTGAACTTTTGGAGCCGTTTTGAGGCCCTAAACGATGTTTTTTGGGAAATCTGGGGGCAAGATGGGTCCATGGACCGATGTTGTCCTTCCCAAAGTGGTAGTGCTTCGATATATCTTTCTAACAAGCTATTGTACGCGTCAAACAGAGATTGTATGCAAAAGTTACGACCCCGGGAAATTGATGTACCAATTTACCCAAACGGGGCCCACAATTTGGTGTTTCATCTTAAGGGTTTTCCATTGTTTCTCAACAATAAATAGGCCTTCGAGCCTCATGGTAACATAGTTCAAAGGCATGTAGCCACCACATCTCTTCTCAGAGATAAGCTACCATCACCCTAGCTGGTTTATTTCCATTTCTGGTTGTAAGCACATTTCAGTATTTTCCATTAATGAAATGAAGTATTATTTCCACTGCATCTTTGTGTATATGGTTATCTCTATATTTTGTTGTGTTCCTATTTAAATCTGAATCAAAGTGGTTTGCTTTTTATCTGTTTTTCTTTGCATGTCCCCAACGAGGTCGGGATATAAGGAGTTAGGGCTTGAATTGGTCAAACCTTTGCAAGACCAGCCTCACAAATCCCGACGGCCTCCCATGGCGGATGAGAAGAAAGACGAGGGGGCAAGAGATCCTATCAAAATATTGCTCGAAAAAGCCCTCGAGCAGCAAAGGAACATGATGATGGATAGCTTTGCGCATATCCTTCAGCAGCTACCTAGAGGTGATGCATCAGCGTCCAACAGCTACTCTGGAAACACCACGCCCTTTAAGGTACAAGTTAATTTTGAAATCCCCATATTCGAGGGTCAAATAGATGTAGATGCCATACATAAATGGTTAAATCTACTAGATGAGTATTTTTCTATTCATGAATTTTCGAGTCAGGAAAAGATTGTTTTCGCTCTTCTCAAAGTAGCCCCCCACGTCAAGGACTAGTGGGAAACCTACTACGAGCAGAAGAATGAAAGCACAGGCTCACTATTTTCAGCCACACCCATTTTGGATTCATTCCGGGATGCCATCAAGGAGCAGTACTACCCTGTCAAAAGCTATGAGGACAAATACATCAAATGGATCACACTGCGGCAGGGACGAGACCAAGATGTGCCAAAGTTCACAAACATTTTTCATACCCTTCACACACAGTTGGGTATCAAATATTCTGATCTGCATCTAGTACTCAAATACCGCGACTGCCTACACAGATACATCTAGGAAGAGATGGAGTTCCTAAACATTTCCTTGCTCGGCACGATGTACTGATACGCTGTCAAAATCGAGCAAAAGTTCAAACAGAAGAAGCGAGACTTTGGATCTGCGAATCCGAAGACCAAAGGACAAAGCCAAGGTGGGGTGACCTAAGACAACCCGTTGAAGCCACAAGAAAAGAACAACACCACGAAGTCGAAAAAGGACACAGGAAAGTGGTGTGAGTTCCACAAGAGCCCCACTCACAACACAAGTGAGTGTCAGACCAAGTAGTCGCTGGTGGCCAAGTTGAAGGCTTCCAAATCAAATGCATGTTCCAACCCTGAGCCAGAACTCAACAAGGGGAATGGCAAAGGGAAGTAGATCATTGATGCAAATCCTAGCGCCACTGTTGCCACCGCCAAGATCCAGAAAAATGAGCCCGAAGATCCAGAGGAGGGGGAACGTCTTTTCCACTCATAGATGTGGGTGAAGGGTTCGCCACTGCAATTCTTTGTCGACAGTGGCAGCCAAAAGAGCCTCATTTTAGCAGAGGTCATGAAGCGATTGGGCCTACCGACTACACCACACTCGCAACCGTACAGTATTGGGTGGCTTCATGAAGGACGAGATCTCAGAGTTCGCTAGTATTGCCGCCTTCCCTACAGCATCAAGCCCTTCACATATGAGGTATTGTGTGATGTTACACCTCTAGATGTTTGTGATGTACTATTAGGCCAGCCATACTTATGGAGGTGACATGCTATGTATGAGTCAAGGCCTCGTGCTGTCATTATTTCTTTGAATAATTCATTATACAAGATACTAGAGGTAGCCCCAGCTACTGCCACCTCTTTGATCACTACCAAGAAAGGTAACAAGCTCATCTCACAGACTAGGAAATTTATTTTTTGTCTAGTTCACTCCCAATGTAAGGGGAAGATCGTCACCGCATCCATGACTCCCGCGAAGGGTTCCTCCATGTAGAAGTAGCAGCAAAGGAATACAATCATGACAGAACACAGGAACAACTTCTCCTCACCCACAAGGGTACCACACAACCTTCAAGTGGGCAACAAAGTCTGGTTGCATCTGCAGAAAGAACGCCTTATAAGAAAGAACGCCTTACAAGAGCCCATCAGAAGCTCCGACCATGCCGACATGGTCCTTACACCATTACTAGGGCTATGGGAAATAATACTTTGGAGCACAACATTCCTTCATTCCTTCACTTGCACCAAGTGTTCAATGTGTAGCGCCCTTGACCATGCCTTTCACCATTTCTGGACACATCAGAGATTGCAGAACAGCTCACCAAAGACCCAGCTCAACAGAAGCTTCCTCATCTTAGGGAGGAACTCAATGCAGTGGGGACCATTGCTTCCTAAGGGGGGAGGAATGATCCAGGTGGATTTTGGTGGCCACCCACCTATCCCATTTGGACCCCCACAACTATCTCTTTCAGTTTTTTTCAGTTTCCTAATTGTAGCACAGTTTACTATTTTTAGCAGTTTTTTGGGTCCTAAACTTCCAGAGCCGTTTTGAGGCCCTAAATGACGTTTTTTTGAAAATATGGGGGCAACATCGGTCCATGTGCTCAGATATATCTTTTTAACGAGCTATTGTACGCGTCAAACGGAGATCGTATGCCAAAGTTACGACCCCGGGAAATTGATGTACCAATTTACCCAAACGGGGCCCACAATTTGGCGTTCCATTTTTTAGGGTTAGGTTTTTGGATGTTAAGGGTTTTCCATTGTTTCTCAACAATAAATAGGCCTTCAAGCCTCATTGTAACACAATTCAGAGGCATGTATCCACCACATCTCTTCTCAGAGATAAGCTACCATCGCCCTAGGTGGTTTATTTCCATTTCTGGTTGTAAGCACATTTCAGTGTTTTCCATTAATGAAATGAAGTATTATTTCCACTGCATCTTTGTTTCTATGGTTATCTCTGTATTTTGTTGCATTCCTATTTAAATCTGGATCACCTGGTATGGAAGACATAAGTGTGACAAGTCTGTAGCAAAGTACCCATTCAACTTGCTAGACCAGTCTCTTCTGAGAAGTAAGACATACGCTTCTGGTACGTCCACAACAATAATGTTGATGCACTGGTGAACTCAACCGTCTAAGATAATTGGATGATCACATCCCAATGTTTACCAATGGATGGTATGCATGTCCAATCAAGTTGGATGATTTGCGCAGATGTCTTGCTCCATTGCGCATTTATCTTCTTGGCGATGGAGAGTGGCACGATGTTCGCTGATGCACTAGAATCAACCAAACAATTGTGAAAATTATAGTTATAGATTTCTAATGAAAGCAAGAACGGAGGGAAAACAAAGTTTTGTTCTTCCATCCGAGGTGTGTTGAGCACAGTTGTGAGTGAACCGGGAGATTTTCTTGCTCCCTTGCTAGTAGAGGCTACGTTGTCTGCAGATGTTTGCCTCAATGCACACAACAGAATATCCCACTGACTTTGAATACTACCTAATTCAAACAAACTGATGTTTGCGCAAGTTTTCTTCATGTCTTCCACAATGTTATAATCAAGAGCGGGTAGACTCACCGAGATTTATGGGGTCAGACTGGTGTTTGTACTATCCAACGGAGTGTTCTGCAGTTTGCTACTCATCGATGTATTCTTGTTCGCCACTGTCTTGCTAGGTTTGCTTTGTGTTTTATGATTTTGGACAGCTGGTGGACTAACCTTCCTCAACAATTCAAGCTTTTCTCGCATTTCCCTAAATGTGGGGGGAACCCCTTGACTTTTGAGATTGTATCGACCATTTTTATTTTGGGGCTGCTTCTCAGTGTTCGTTTTCAGCACTGCTTGCAAGCATTGATACATATTGATTACTTGCCCAGTGTTGGGTGCCTCATTAGGTGCAACATCTTTGTCATCATCTGTGTATCTCATCTGGAACTAGGTACTACTCACTACGTTTGGCATATGCATACTGAGTTTGCAACTCATTTCCAGTTCTTTCAGGTGGTCATCTTCATGGAATGAGCAAAATTCATCATTTGCGCACTGTTTTAACAGGAACATTGAACTGGAGATCTGCTCAGTTTTAGCCGGGAAGCAGTTGTTGCTTGATGACATTCTTCCTTTCTGTTGTCTGGGCAAATGGCTGCTCGCAAATGTGTCAATCATTCTTTGTTTTAGATTAGACACTTCTATTGTTAAGTTCTTGACAAGATGAGCAAGGGTTTAAATGTCACTTGTTTCCTTGTCTTTACCCTTGCTTGCCACATATTGGGGCTTCTTGCTCACATATCTAGATTCCTTCACTGATTCATCATCCTTGATGAATCCAATCGTGCGCAGGTCCTTCTCTACAACGATTTCCCCTTCGAAATTTTATAATAATGTTGGTTTCACAACTCACTTTACGAAATGCACAATGCTAGTTGGCAGTGCGGACATGTAGTAGTCGACAATGATGGAGTCATGAGGTTTAGTGCCTGCTGCAAACTTATTCAATATGCACAAAAACCTTTGATTGAAGTCTTTTACCTTTTATTTCAACTCCATCTTCAGACTGCCCAACTCTTTGAGAAACATGGCCGGATCTTGTCATCAATTTTTTTTTCCAAAAATATCCATTTGAACATAATCCAATTATGAATAGAGTTGACAGGAACGTTGTGATACCATACCATTGTATAGCCATCCAAGGTACATAGAAACAATATGCATGCAACATCATCATGTCGTAGCTCAAGTATCTGCAGCTATAGCTGGAAGTTGTCCAAGTGGTCTTCTGCCTTCACTGTGCTATCAAGGTCACACTTTGTGAGCATTCTCTCCAAACGCTTTGGCATCCTGTGCAAAGAAACCGAGAGAGCCAATCATCCCTGAGTCATCCATTCCAAATTTTTGTCAACAATGTCTTCTTATTCTCCGTCCTCTCCTCTTCTTCAGAATCTGATGGTTCCAACTCTGAGTATGTTCGTTTGTCTCTGCCTCCATATCCTCCACTGCTTGCCCCTTCTCCTTCTGTACCTGAATCTGATAAGATCACGATGGTGTCTTGTTCTCCCTATTGGAAGACTGAAGGTTCCTCTCCATTCTCAACAGCTTTTGTCAGACCTTCGAGTGTGGCAAGAACTAGTTCTTCCACTAATGATACAACAACTCCTATAGGAGTGGCCTTTGGCTTCCTTGATGCGTATGGAAGATCTTGTATTCTTGGGATCAGTTTGACTGCTTTCGTGAACTAACGAATGATGGGATGGATGGAGCGAAGGTGATAATATGAAATTTTGTGTTTGTGTCTAGGAGGTGAAGAGTAACCAACTTCATAGTTGTGTGTAAGTGAGAGGGAGTGTGAGTTACTACCTTGACCAAATGATTTATGAGTGGGGGTGAACGGGAAATTCAACCATAAACAACTAGTGATCCTCCTTCAAGCGCCAGAAATTTTTAAGGTGTTGGACCTGCCAACATTTAGGGGATCTCCCTGGTATGAAGTCCCATCTAGACCTCACATCTTTTGGTGTAGGAGTCCCATCCAGTATGATGGCCCAGTTTCCATTGTCTTAAAGATTTTCCTTAGCTCTTGCTTGTGAGCACATGAGAGTGGTCTGCTTTCTCTTCGAACAACGAGGTTCACGTGCCTGGTGAGTGCTTACTATTACTTGTGTCAAGGTTCTTTCACCACAGAGTGAGAGGATGGAAGTGAGTCTCGAGTCGAAAGGGAGTAGTCCCAACTCTATCAGAGACACACAACACAATAGGACATGTACAACTTCCAGCGGAGTAGTTCACATGGATGCGGCAGTCACAAACACACATTGAATGGATAGCATGTACAACTCCTAGCAGAATAGTCTACACAAGTGCAATGATCATTATAACAAGTTTATGATAATGGTTCTATTGAGTGTCCAGTGGGATAGCCCACATGGGCAAGACAAAGTTAACAAATTATACAACATATTTTTGTAAGAATATGTATTAGAACAACCAAAATAGTTCAACTGTCTTAATACAAGTTAAAGCAACATGCATTACAAGCGTCCAAAGAATAGTCTTACAAACAAATACAATACATGTGTGAAAATGTGTTGGCCTGTTATCAAGCTTCTAAATTAAGAAAAAGTTCCATGACACATCGGTACACCAGTACATAACTAACCCCAATAGCATGGCATTGGAGCCATTGCTCACTCCTAAAAGAAAATACTATAGGCTCTCAAGGCTATGTGGGAGGAGCCAAGGTGAAAAGCCCTTTGCATGTACAAATGAGGGGTATTTATAGCCAAGGGTAAATATGGCCCTTGTGATTGTTCGACTTCCCTCATGACTATTTGACTTACATGACTCTTCAACTTTACATGAATCTTCAAATTTGCATGTGGGTCTCTTGGACTTATACATCACATTACATTGGTTACAACAGTATGGCCCACAATAATGATGTGGCTGAGATGAATCATGACATGAATCGACACGAAAAAGCTGGTATGTTCATGCTTCTAGTGGTGTCCATGTCGAGATGCAGTGCTGCTGAGTGATGGATGTGATCTTGGTGTATCATAGCTTCACCTCCACATGGAAAGGTGTGTGGAGTCTTTGATGGTCTTGGTGTTCGCTTGATGTTGCACGTGTGTGTCTCTCCTTCGCTTGTACTTGGCATGCTTCATGTTTTCATCCATTCGTGAATAAGTCTCCTTGCATGCGCTCCTTGTTCATCCCATTCGTCGTCACCCCATGTCTCATCCATTTACTTGTATCTGCAATCACTCATGACGAGATGATATCAAATCCAAAAATATCCTATCCTACCAAGATTCATTTTTTTTTCTTTCGGATGTAGGTGACCAGGAGAGAGGACAAGGCTTTGAAACTGCGTAGAGCACATTTCAAGCCGAGATGTGGGTTACGGGAACTATCCATGAACATTGCACAGAGGTCACTACGAGGTTGATATGGGCAATCTAGATTAGCAGTGACTGCCTGCAAGATCTAGCTTGGATGGAGTTCATATTTGTACAATTTTTCTCAGGAAACAGAGGGAGACTGATAATGAAATTTGCGCAATTTCTCCACGGAGCCTAGCAATGGGCCACGGGAGGGTGCTAGAAAAAACTGTGCAAAGTTAGAGGCTAGTCTGTAAGACATCCTTGTATAGTTTCTAGGTTAGTCAAGAATTTGGGTAGCTAGGAGACTACCCATGAAAACTGTACAGTTTTCAGTAGGAGCAGCAAGCTAGCTGACAGGGTGACTGTCTGGAAAAACTACACATTTTTTTAGAGTAGTGTAGTGACATACGAGTGTCTGTCCACCATGTTTGTGTAGTTTCTTCAGTCAATAGAAGCATCCATGCTTGGCAGCTTCTGTGTATTTTTTTGGACGAGTGAAGCCCGAGGTCAATGCCTGGTCAAACTCTCTAGTTAACTAGCTAGAGGCTTGGTGGTTTTGCTTGCGGGAAGCGCAGATTGAGATGGCTTGCTAAGAAACTTCTGTACTTCTCTGGATGATAGTCAGTCTAGTCGGTTCTAGGATTTCGTAGTGTAAACTTCCTGGGAGGCAGCCTCAAGCTTTGTGTAATTCTGGGTAGCAATACATGTTCACTAAGGGCTGAAACTGTGCAATGCAGTTCAGCGGAGGTCCAGCTGTTGTCGTTGCTCCAGTCAACATAGATTCAGCAAAATTACCAAGTGTGTGAACAAGTGACTTTGTACATGGATGACCTTGTAAACACACACTCAACATGACTTGATGACAAGACACCTTGAACCATCAAGACAACATACACTCAGTGTGACTGACTGACAGGTGCGAGCAACAAGCATGACACTTGTGATAGATCATTGAACGACTACGACGACACTTGCACAACATTGCATACAACTCCATGCGTGAGTGCAACAATTGTTTACATAGAGAATACAACTTGTGCACATGAAGACAAAATTTGTGCATAGACAGAAAATGGCTACAAGCATGGCGTTGTGACCAACATGCTAAAAGATGTTCGGTGAATGGTCAAGCGAGGAGGGTGCAAAGACTCGACACGAGCTCACGGGATGAGCCTGAGTGTTTACAAACATCAAGGAAAAACCTAAGGAATGCTTTGAAATTGGATGCAGGCCAAAATTTTGGAGGGTGTTGCAGCCACTACAATAGGTATAAAGGGTAAAAACTAGTTTCGGTCATGATGGAACTTCTCAAAACACATAGAGGTTAAGAGGCATGATAATAAGACCACTCATCGCAGCGATTGCTCACGAGAGGGTAAAACAACCAATTGAAAGTGTATGATCGACCAAATATATGGTAATTATGGAATGAGAAAACCAAGGCTCATCTGACAAAAGCAAGCTCATAAAAATGGAAATCACGAGAGGTAAAGTGGGAATGGTTTCATTTTTTACACAATATTGAAACATGGGAAACTATGCTTGGAATTGGTTTCATTTTTACACAAGCTTGGAACAAAGGAAAAATATGCTTGAAATCAGTTTGCATGCCCCCAAAATAATGACTCAATTCAAGGTACATGACCCCAATGTTCATTTCATTCACCTAAGTATACTACTAGTTACTAATAGGTGTGTGGAGAGAAGGTTCATTTACAAGATCAAGTGAAAGACTCGACTAGGAATTTAAATGATCTAATCAAAGACTCAAATTCAAAGGGGATCTGTTTCATTTTTTAATGATCTTGACATAGGGAAAGGAACTATGCTCACGGGACCTTGTTTCATTTTTTAACAAGCTTGACACAAGAAAAGGAACTGTGATCTAGGTACATTGTTTCATTTTTTAACAAGATTGACACAAGAAAATGAACTGTGCTCATGGGACCTTGATTCATTTTTTAATGAGCTTGACACAAGGCAATGAACTATGCTCCAGTGATATTGATCATGACCTGCAGAAGGCCATGGATTCCAAGAGGTTCTCATCAGATGGGAGAACAATGCTCTAGAAGGGATCAAAGGACCCAATGGACAAAACATACTCCAATGCCCCCAGTAAATGATTCACCATATCACCTACTAGATCTAGGTCGAAAGAAGTTGAGCAGACAGTGAAAGGCTCATCTTCATTGGTAGGTATTTGAATGGGATAGGTTGTCACATAATTAACATGTGGCAGGGAATATACCACCTTCACATTCAGAATGCTTAGGGAAGTAGGGTGACTGGCAGTGAAATCAGGACCAATGAATGAAAGCTGATCAAAAGTCACAATCCTTCCATCATGTGGGAAGCAAATCACCTGAAAGAGTGTGGACACAAAAATTCATAGTAAAAAAATAGTCTCACCCCAGGACAAAATTGAAGTCCAAAATTCCCATGACAACCATAACATCAATACATACTATTTTTCCTCCCAAGGTAACATGAAGTTGAGGAAGGATCCCTAACAATTGAATGGTTCATCTATTAAAATCTAACAGATTCAAAGCAACGGAAACAAGCTGTGGGGAACCCAATGCTTTCCAAGTAGTGGAGGATATAATAATAACATAAGCTCCCTCATCTACAACAGTGTGATGGATATTCTTATCATAAGCCATTACTATGATATTAAAAGGCATGTAAGAAGGAGACAAGGTTCTGTCAATTAACTCCAATCAAAGGCAATGACATGTTTCCTTGGAGGGGGTTTCATGGGAATGGAAGAAATGCCCCCTTGTTTGGTAGAATCAGAAGAAATAAGAAGAAATTGAGCGGTATGATCCTCATCTCTACAGGAAAAGTACGATCAACTGAAGGTGGAATCGGGTCAACCATTTTCTCAACCAATGGTTGGTCAAGAACAAACTCATGGAATTCACATTCAGGAGAGTGGGGTTGATGGAATTCAGATTCTAATCAACCACTCCATCAACTAGTGGAGGATTAGGGGAAAAGTTTCAATAACCAACTAGAAGAAGAGGCTGAGAATATGTAACATTTTCCAACTCTTTTGAGGCTTCATCCGTATAAGGAAAAAGGCGAGTAGGATGATTCCCTTCACATAACCTACAGGGAAATTTGACTTTACCATTTTTGTCATGGACCTTACTATCACTAGTTGTAGGTTTTTCACTAACATGATCTCTAGAAGATGACAACAAAGGTTGATGAGAGATTATGGACCACACTTCTAATAAATACCAGGACAATTTCTAAGAAGGTGGTCACCCTTACATAATATGTAAGGGAATTTAAGTTTGCAGGGCTGATTGGAAGGTTCCTCCATGCTAGTTGCATGGGTAGAAACAATTGCTTGGTTATCCCCCTGATTATTTTTCTTCTTCTTACTATTCTTTTTCTTCTTCTTCTTATCTAGCTAGTTACTAACTTTGAATATTTCATGAGACGAAGAGGAAGAAGACCGAACAAGAGAAGAAGGAAAAGAGTCAATTTTAGGATCAACTTGAGGTTGATATTTTTCAGGAGGAGGAGAACTTGGTTGAGGAGTAGTTTGGACATTCAGAACCATAGTGGTCAAAAGAAACCAAACTAGAAAACCAATGGTAAATCTGAGAAGGGACAATGTTTCCATGTTAGGAGCACTAATATTTCCAAAAGAAGGAAAATGAACAGGATTCCCATTAGAGGGGTTTCCTTGATTGGTAGACTCAGGATTTTTTTCCATTAGTCTAAACCTAATATCTACTAAGGAGTTGTTCCATGGGGAGGATTTTATTCCATGTTCAATAAATTGATTCTAAAAACTAAAGACACAAAATAAAACAAAATAGGGGTAACTAGGCAAAAGGGTTTACCAAGTCACCGTGAACTACAATATACCACCTAGGAGAACCAAGGATTTACATAAGGGCATACAATCTCCTCGAATGTTGTGTTCGGTGTATCACAGTATACAAGGCGGCCGACTCAGTTACCTATGGTGAGGCTAACAACCTATGGTGGAATTCCAAAATATACTCGATGATACGTGGAAGCATAGTTCGTAATAGTGTTGTCTAATGCATAAATATTCAATGAGAGTGTTTCTATATACTTAACATGTGTGGAGCATCATCCGATGTACCTGAAGGTATGTGGAGAACGATCTGATACACTTATGTACGTGGAATGAGATATCACCCCTAGATTGTAACGATGACAAAAAATGACAGCTCCTAGTTTAAAGACGTTGAAACATGTCTCTAGCCTACACCTTTATGTGTGTCATTAAGTTTCAAATGCTTCTTCTGTTAATTGATGTGAATTTTAGAGTTTATCTTTGATTAAGTTTCAATTTCATGGCTCACCATGAATTTCACCTGAATATCCTAAAATGTAAGCTAGCATGAAGAAATGGAAACTTTCACTTTCAATGAGTATCTATCTAAAGGAGAGAAGAGACAAATAATATGCATCAAATAATAACTAAGTGCAATTCCCTAAAATGAAACTGTTCCATTTCAATTTTTCTCACGAAACCCTAGATGCTAATGCAAAAATATTTTTCTTTTCAATTTCCTCTTAATTTTCAAAATGAGAGAAAACTAAATTGCATGTCTAATCATTGATACAGAATAAACAACTACGAACAACAAATATCAAAGGGCACAATGTCTTCCTTAAATTAATTGAATGATGAGATGAGGCCCACCTAGAATTTGTCGCTAGCTTCGCTCCTTCCTCAACGTGTATGCTCCAATCCTAGCTCCAATTTCTATAATTAGAACCTACAAAATGAAACAAGACAAGCCAAAGATCTACGACATCTATGTAGCATAATCCAATCACTTCATTCAATAGATCAACATGGTGTTGAAATATGTGAAATCATAACATCATATATAGGAAAAATAGTCTACTCTTTATATTGATAGAAATGGAGAGAGATACAGCCAAAAATTGGAGTTGTTCTTGTAGAAGAGTTCCCGAATTTGACTTGTCCATTCCTTGCCATAAAGTATGCCTCTATGTCACCCTAATGCATGGAATAATGACTCTCAAAGCAACAACATGAGGGTAGAATCAATCTCCAAAAGTCAACCCCTTGCCCGTGGATGGCTGTAAATATATAGATGAGGGAGGTAGTTCATGAATTCTTATCCATTTACCAATATAGGATTGAGATCCACTTGAGATGGGAGGATAAACTCAATGGGTAAGAGGTGAAAACTCCAAGGTAGGATCAAATAGGATTCGAGACTCTTATCCATCGTAAATGGTTGAAGCAAATTAAAGAATCATCTGGAAGAGGAAGCTTCAGGATTATTTTTATTTTTCCTGAATTTCTAGAATCAGAGCACCCCCAAGGTTGAGCAACCTGGTGGTGATTAGGACAGGTGCAAAGAGGTTCAACCTCGTATTCAATGTTGGTCCCTAAAGGGCCAGGGTGTGCTTGGCCTTAAAAGCTTGGAAACTCAATAGTCAAGAGCAGAAACTCAGGGATTCCATAGAGTCATGCTTAGGGCTTTGTGTAGGGATGATGACAATATGTTGAAGGATGCTAATTGATCCTATTTGAAGGCCTATTGACCAAATGCAACAAAGTGGCTTATAACACATGGTGTATATTCTTAAAAAAATGCACATTATTGGGTGAAGACAACATAAAAGATGTTGTTTGGAAAGTTTGAGGGGAAAGAGTTGTGGTGTTCCTATATTCAAAGGGATGAAAAATTGCTATTGGAAATAAAGAAAATAAAGAACAAAAAAATAAATATCTTAAAAATAAGGAAAGGAGTGGAGGAACTTCAACAGTTAAAAGGTGGATTCACATGCATATCTAAGTAATGGAGAAATATATCTATAATTAATGCTAATAAAGTAGATGATCATTACATTGATAAAATAATTAGAGATACATATGAGAGAGGAGGAAATTTTATTGATACTAATATAGAGGTAAAAACCTAATGAAACCCTAACTTAATTGTAAGTCCTAATAAGAGTGATTAATCCCTTATTTCATAAAGTGACATTTTCACAATATTTAATTATGATACTATAAATGTCTAGTGCTTAAACATTATTACAAGATCATAGGAATGCAAAGAAAATAAATTATGTATATATAGTACCATATAAGTTTGTCATGGTTGGGTACATAATGCACCTCCCCCCTTATAAATATTTTTCACAAATACTCCTCTGACCTTGCTACTATTTTTTTTTTTTTTTTTTGTAATTCAAAAGGTTCAATTAGTAAAAAAGATAACATTTTTGGTTATAAAATATCAAAATTTTATTGGCATCTCTCTTACCAGATTTATTGGCCATAAGTATATCCCCATACATGATGTTGATTACCTAAACAAACTTAGAATCCAGAACTTAACAAGCTACTAGTACTAGAAAACAAACAAAATCAAAATACAATCACCAATGAATCAAACATCTAAAGAAGTAACATAAGAAGAATGGTCGGACCCAAAACCAAAATATGTTGGAGGCTTGTAGTAATAGAGTACATGAGATTTCATATGTGCAGTTATACCTTCAAGGTGGTCTAACTTCTCTTAGATCTGCCATTTTCCTCTCTAAATAGTGACTAATATGTCATTCAACTTCCAATGATTATCCTGAAGCCCATTCATATGACCAATAAATGAATTATGGAAAATTTTGGTAAATTGTTTGTAGGTAGCCTAATTTTCTATTTTTTCAAGAAAACCTTTGTTTCAGAATTACAATATTTTTCTTCATATGCACGCAAATCGAAGAGAAAGTTGGCAGTTTGACAATTATGTGAATTTAGGGCTGAATTATTAATTATTTTCTAAGAATTGATCTATATGACCTAGGTGCATTATAACTCATGTGTAGGTGTTAAAAAAACATTTTGGACAAAACCATCTTCAATTTCCCCCGAAAGTGTGCCAATCTATCAAAGCCCCAAATTAGTGCAGGAACAACATTTCATCAACTCGAGAAAATGCTAGAAATTTGTTTCATATAGAAGTTGGTTGACTAATTATTTTTTCTTAGCTCCATATGTTTCCTTGATAACCTTGACATGTCAAAGATATGCAAAGTGATTGAGGACAACATAACCAATTTTTTCTTAGTGCGAGAATCCGTAAGGGTGCAAGATCAAGGCCACCCATTATGTGCTTGGAAATCACGTATATAAAGGAAATTAGACCATATTTTAGACCTAAAAAAACACAAACTATTGTTAACGATTATTTTAATGTTAAATCTTATTAAAACAAGGGAAACATGCCAAATAGTAAATATTTACTTTATAATGTACAAAATGACGACAGTAATCCTACGAGCTAAGTGAAAGCATGAGGGATTTCAAAGACAAAAATGATGTAAAACCAAACAAAATGGAGGCCTGACATCCCCCCATGTCGATCATCTTGCATGTCCTCATGCAAGTGAATCAAGATTAAAACATCTATAGGTGGCTATGCACTTGCAACAATGTTCCTGCAACATTGTGTAAACAAACATTCCTCTACTAGATATGGTTGTTCGAAAAGAGGAATGCATGTTGGTCGACTTTTGCACTAGATTATTTATTTATTAAGACTGATTTCAAGAAATTCCAATACCAAGGTTGCCATAAAAATTCTAAACTACAAGAATAATGTTATCATGAAATAACTAACCACAACAATATGTAATAATAGAAATTTCAATAGTTGAACCTTAGAGAATTGTGATTTTAAGAGTGTTGTTGTGATATTTTTATTTCAGATGGAATTTTGATTTTTTTTTTATACTACCCTACCCTAATTTAGAAAGAGTAAGATCTCCTTCAAGGGTAAGAGTGCTTTCAGTGTAGCCATGTGCATAACAGGATGCTAAGTATACTCTCACACCCAGTTTTAAAGAATAAACTTTAATACATACTGGAGTTTAAGAAACCAACTGATTTATCGGATATGGTATCAGGAGTTATCAAATAATGAGGGAATAAGGTATGCTGATGATTGTTTGAAACCATGCTTCAATGGGATCCACATATTCATGATTCTCCAACTCATACAAGTCTTCAACAACTTGATAATCACTCTCTATGAGGCATAAGGGATCTGGTGAAAGAAAAGAAATAAACTCCTCAATCTCAGGCACTAATGTATGTTCCTCAGATTGGCAAGGATGGTTAAATAAAATTCTAGGGTTTTGAGCTTCAACAATAGTTTTCGAACAAGTTCCAATCAAGGATTTCTCCTCTAATGGTCTTTGAATCAAGGCTTCTTCCTGGGGTAAATGCTTTGTGGCAATGGGAGAAGTTTCCAAATTCACTTCCTTCCGCAATATAGAAGATATAACATTTCATTCAGTAGGGGGATCAATGGGTCGAATATTTGTTTTAGATTATTGTGCAACCTCATTGTTTGGGTCAAGGTCTAGGTTATGGTTTGGGCTAGGGTTTGAACTAGGTTCTAGGATAGGGCTTGGACTAGGCTTTGGATTTAGATTAGGGTTTGGGCAAGGGTTTATACTAGGGTTTGGATTGAGGTTTGGTCTAGGGTTTGTATTAGGGCTAGGTCTAGGGTTTGGATTAGGGTATGGACTAGGGTTAGGTCTAGGGTTTGGATTAGGATGTCGACTAGGGTTAACTATAAGGTTTTAATTAGAGTATGGATTAGAGTTAGGTATATGATTTGGATTAGGGCATGGTGTAGGGTTTGGATTGGTGTATGGGTTAGGGTATCGATTAGGGTTAGGTTGCACAGGTAACTGGGACTATAGAGGAGGATGACTTGGTGGTACGTTAGATGGAAATTGTGATTGTTGTTGTCGTTCAAGTAATTGATTTTTCATGAGAAATTTCCCTAGAGAGAAGGCTTCAAACCATTCTTGAGGCCATGGGGATATTTGACTCAAGGGAGGGGGCCACTGTGGCCAAATGGTAGGATATTCACTTGGAGGAGGAATACAAATTTTCCATGAATTTATAGGATTATAAACATGCCGAGGAACCTACTGAGGGAAATAAACATTATTTCAAGTATTAAATAATAATGGGCTTTGACTTATGCCTGAAAAAAATCAATTCCTTCATTGATTCCCTGAATAGTTCTAGTATCCTATCAGTGAGGGGAAGTATTCTGTTGAATGGCCTCCCTCGTAAATTTTGTAAACTTTCAGACTTTTAAGTGGGCACCTTCTGACAAAATGCTTCTTTCTACAGTTGGCACAAAATATCAACAATGGTTCTTCATCCTTCTTATGTGCTTCCTGCAAATCATCCATTGTTGAAATCAAGGAGTTAATAATATTATATATATGTTCAAGAAAAATAAAATAAAAATCATTGGTGAGTTTTTCGTTGGATGATTTCTATATCTTTTTAGGAACATCAAAACTCCTCATTGCAATATTCCTCAAAATACCATTCTTCTATGCTCAACAAGCTTATGGTATATCCTATCATCACATGGATGAGTATATAGGAGGGGTTCTTACAACACTTGAGAAATGAAAAACCTTAAAAAGATAAGCAATATATGCATTAAAGAAACAAGTTCAAATAATCGATTCTAAGGAAATATAATTTGCAAGAAAAAATAGGTAAAGAGCAAACCAAACTGTAGCAGGTCGCCAAGGTCAACCCCCTAAGCGCCTCCCCGTACACGACACCAAAATGTTGGGTGTAGTATATGGTAGACTAATGGACCAACATTTAATGTCAATCTAGGGTCCATGGACTTAGAGGCACAACACTAGAAATGCTAGAGATGGACTTTGGGAACCTATAGAACAAAATCCTTATCCATCGAAAAACTGCTCATACCTTTGAATTCCTGCACTAGTCAATTCCTGCACTCAAGAGCAATATTTTGAAATGAAATCACGAACACCAATCCTGTAATCTATCAATTGGAAGTAAACCCTAATAACAAAAAAGAAAACCTTAATTATTGATCAATTGAAAACAAGCCCTACCTATTGGCAATAAAGAGAAAACCCTAACAATTGAATTGCAAGCCCTAGCTACTAACTTACTAAATATATGAGCATTAAATCTCTGAATCACTAAGAAAATGAAACCTAAAGATTGTTTTGATCAACCAAAAACACAAGGATGCATAGTCATTTTTCAAGCCAACACGATACTTTAAACTGGAAATGAAAATGCTCTCAAAGTTACTACAATCAAACATTAAACCACTGATCTTGTTTTTGCAAAGAATCAATCATTCTAAATTTGATCATATCTCCTTAATTTCCTGAGAAAATCAAAGGTGGAAACTACCTCTAAAAACGAACATCACATTGCAAGCTTCCAGACAATCCACACTCATTCCTTATGCCAAATAGGGCACTCTCTAAATAAAAATCTATCACGCATTCTTCATGCTTGTTCTTTTAACCAAACAATTCAAGAGTGGATGCAAACTTACTAAGGTGTTGTCAAATTAGATAGTGCATCACTGAAAGACAAATAATATAATCTTACTCTAGCCTAAAACAATCCCCACAACAAATTCAATCAATGTATAACCCCAACAAAAAAATATCACACCTAAAAGACTGGATCAAACAAACCAGTGCAAGCATGACACTTGAGATCAAGCATTATATAGTTTGGGAATATAAATTAGAATCCCACAATAATCACATTAAAATGCTACAAGAATATGATTTTGTGTCCTCCAACTAAATATATATAAAGAAGATTACTATGAGATAAAAATAGATATATCCTATGGATCAAATATTATAAACAAGCATTCAAAGATGATATTATACACTAAACCATAGGCAAACTTACAAGATAATTTATATATCTCATAAGAAGTTTTTTTATACGATAATTATTCCCAACACTCGGTACTTGGCAGAAAACTCATATGTGTTTCACAAGTATAGATCACACTCCCTTAAATAACCAACTTAAAGACACGAAGCAAAACAACCATAAATAAAACCTACAAAATCTATTTCCTTTGATGCAAAAATATATCTAATGACAATAGAGTGATAGGCAAGGTTTCCTTGAATGTTTTTGTAACTTCGGATCTATAATCCCTAAAGTAGCTGCACATTTCTTCCCAAATTTCAATAACTCATCATGTCATACAACATAAACCAAGGATTGGATCATGTATTACGATGTTTTAAAATTATGTGAGAGTTATGGATTTGAATGAATCTACAACTCCTAAGTTAAAAGAGTTATAGATCCACTGCATATATTGAAATTGCTCCATGATAAATTTTCATCAAACTATTACAAACCAATAACATACTATTAATAGAAGAAATAATTTCATAGTATGCTAGGGTTTATAATCATCACATCAGGAATACATAAATTGCATCTCCATTTATCATCTGCCATAAAAAATGTATGTAATACTTCTAGATATATATGTAAATAAAGAATAGATTTCAAGGGTTGTATAAATCATAAAGAAAACATAGTATTGATTACAAATGCATATCTGTGGGATTCAAAAGCAAATATAAACAGTTAGCACACATACAAAAACAAACACACGCCTTAGCAAACCATTAGTCAACCATGAAGCAATATACAAGAGTGGTGATGAGCTAGGTTGGTTGTGCCGTAACCAACCATCTCACACCCTCGACCAAAGATTTAAATCACAGAGTGCAAATAAACATTAAATACACAAGTGATTAGAGAGAACCTTGCATCTAAAACCTTTCTATTAATTCAAAGTAGTCTATTACATCATGAGACAATGCTCAGATCTAGTTGATGAGAGGGAAGTAACCCACAAAACTTAATTCAACATCATCATGGTATGCAATGGCTTGTTGTCCCCCCTACTTGGAGCCATAACTCCGTTTTTTATGGATTTCACAAAACAAATTTGGCTTTAGGCTAGCCAATCCATTACAACAATGTGAAAAATCGAATCCTAACTATTTTCCATCAATGGGAGTCTATTATAACCATTATCCAATTGAGGGAATATGGATTTGATACATAATTTTACATTTTTTTCAAATATGGGTATGATCCTAAAATTCTAGAAAAATTGTGTTTTTTTACAAAACTTCCACAAAAAATCTTGTGTATCTCCCAAACCATGGTGAATTTTGGAAAAATGTTTTGTGGAAGCCTATTTTTCCATTTTTTCAACAAAACTCTGTTTCAGAATTATGAGATTATTCTTAATCTACATGCAAATCGAGGATAAAGTTGGTAGTTTGAAAATTGTGTGAGTTTAGGGTTGAATTATTAATTATTTTCTAATAATTCATCCATATGACCTAGGTGCATTCTAACTCATGTGGATGTGTTAAAACATAATTTTGGACAAAACCATCTCCGATTTTCTCTAAAAGTTTGCCAATCTATTGAAGACAAAAATTGGTGTAGGAACATCATTTCATCAGTGTAGGAACAAGCCAGAAATTTGTTGCATATAGAAGTTGGTTCACTAATTATTTTGTTGTAAATCCATATGTTTTCCCTGAGAACCAAGACATGCCAAAGATACACAAAGTGTTTGAAGACAACATGTACAATCATTTCTTAGTGCAGGAATCGTCAACGGTGCATGATCAAGGCCACCCATCATGCACTTGGCAATCATGTATATAAAGGCAATTCCACCAGGTTTTAGACATCCAAACACACAAGCTATCATTAATGATGATTTTAAAACCAAGGAAACATGCCAAATAGTAAATACTAACTTTATAATGCACAAAATGACGATAGTAACCCTAAGAGCTAAGTGAAAGCATCAAGGATTTCAGAGAAAAATTTGATGTAAAACTAGACAAAATTGAGACTTGACATTCCCCCATGTCAATCATCTTGCATGTCCTTATGCAAGAAAATCAACTGGTATATTGTCGCTCCTAATTTTGTTTTTTCGTTGTTCACTTGATCTTTTGTTTTAATTTAGTTTCCTTATTTATAAATTAATTTATACTTATTATTATTATATTATAACTCTCTCTCTCTCTCTCTCTCTCTCTCTCTCTCTCTCTCTCTCTCTCTCTCTATATATAATATATATATATATATATATATATATATATATATATATATATATATATATATATATATATATAACTAACTTTATTTTGTTAATTTAAAAAAAATAACGATTTTTATTTCTTTTATTATTTTTCTTCGATATTATTATTTTTATTTTATTTTTAATATTATTAAATTAGATGGTCTTCTTTATATATTAATGTTGGTATCAAAGTAATACTAACTTATTATTATAAAAAAATATTTTATTAAGAATAAATTTAGTAATTTATTTTATATTAATTATTTTATAAATGATTTAACATTTATATTGAATATATTATAAATTATATAATGTTCATTTTAATTAATTTATTAATTCCTTTAACATTCATTTTTCTAGCCATTTTGCATCTCTACAATATATAATTGCATGGTTGGATCAATAATTAATCCAAGTCCTGATGATGAACCACACTTAGTGGTTCGAAACACGTCGACATAAAAAATGAAGTGTGATTTACCAGAAGGATTCTCTCAAATAACACTATGAATCATAGAAGTTTGCATTCTGAAAAGATTGAAACATCTCTATGTGTCTTTGCACTTGCAATAATGTTCTTGCAACATTGTGTAAACAAATATTCCTCTACTCTATATGGTTGTTCAGAAAGGGGAATGCATGTTGGTTCACTTTTGTACTAGATTCCTTATTTATTAAGATTGATTTCAAGAAAGTCTAATACCAGGGTTGTCATAAAAATGTTAAATTGCAAGGATAGTGTTATCATGAAATAGCCAACCACCAAAATTTCCACGAAGCATCTCACGAGTAGCCTTAGTCAAAAGTTTTTCACCGTAATAATCTCGTTACAAATAAAAGTGACGTAACCATATTTTGAAAGCCATGGCAGCAAAGATGGATGGAGATATGACAAAATAATACTTTCCCAAAGTGACCATCTTATGATTATCCAAGTATATATTTAAAGCTCCTCTTGTTCATTCAAAGTGAATCACCTGCACTAAGGGTCCCACATCCATGAAAATCTTCATATTTCTAAAATATAGAACTCCAAAGCACGTTACTGAAAGGATCTTAAAGCCATTCTCAAAGAGATATGATAATGAGTTCAGGGAAAGACAAAAATGACCTACTAAATCATAATGTAAGATTAAATTTAATACCATAGGTATGGCCCTGCTGCCAAAAGGAGTCTATAGCCTCAACAGGGATGTCTTTTAACCCAATGAAATGTTTGTGTCCCATCTATTAGATATAGATTCAGAGACATTTAAAAGCATTTACTTTGGTTTAGAAATTAACCGAAGGTCGTTGTCCTAACTTGGTAACCAACTAATGACAATGTCATTCACAAGAACTAACAAGAATGAACAAGATGACTCGTGATAAGACATCTTGTCTTCCAATATTTAACTGAAATCCATTACCCTAGCTTGGTGACTGATAGTGGTAATTTCATTCTTGTTAGGACCCATGATTATGGTAGTTCAGCTCGTAATGAGACCTCTTATCCCTCAATTAATCCTTTTTAAAATAAACTTTGATTATGATTAACCTTGGATAGGTTACTTAATAGGTGGGGACGAAAATTTTCTTGTTAAGAGTACAAGATGATATGAAAAGTTTTTATTGACTAATATTTATTGGTTGGTTCTTCTACCCTAAAGACTCATTTTAAAGAAGGCGACTCAGATAATGACGATTCCTTGAGTTAATCATTCTAGGGTTCTCATGAGAGTTGATTAGGGTTTTATAGGAGTGGTCCACCATAAGAGGGTTTTCAACAATACCTTCGAAGAGAAACTTGAAAATATTTATTGGATAACTACATGTTCAAGTGACTAGAGCAGGGTTAGGGTTTTAAGATTATGAATGGGAAGTATCAATAACAATTCCCCTGACCTAATGAATGATCTCAGGCAACAACCAAAGTCACTTTATAAAATATGAGGCATTAAGAGTGAATTCCTTCTAACTAGACTTACCATAAGAGTGCATAATAATATATATTTCAATAGCTGAAACTTAGGGAATTGTGGTTTCAAGAGTGGTGTTGTGATAGTTTTATTTCATATGGAATTTTCATTTATTGTTTTTATACTACCCTACCCTAATTTAGAAAGAGGAATATCTCCTTCAATTGTAGGAGTACTTACAGTGTAGCAATATGTGTAACAAGATGCTAAATATACTCACACTTAGTCTTAAAGAATAAACTTCAACACATACTAGAGTATGAGAAACAAACTGCTTTATCAGCTATGATATCAAGAGTTATCGAAAAATGAGGGAATAAAGTGTGCTGATAATTGTCTGAAACCGAGCTTCGATGGGAACCACATATTCATGATTCTCCAACTCAAACAAATCTTCCACAACTTGATAATCACTCCCTTGGAGGCATAAAGGATCTAGTGAAAGAAAAGAAAGAAACTCCTCAATCTTAGGCTTTAATGTTTGTTCCTCGGGTTGGCAAGGATGTTTAAAGAAAATTCTAGGGTTTTGAGCTTCAACAACAGTTTTAGAACATGTTACAATCAAGGATTGCTCCTCTAATGGTCTTTGAATCAAGGATTCTTCTCGGGGTAAATTTTTTGTGGTAATGGGGAAAGTTTCCAAATTCACTCCCTTCCCCAATCTATAAGATATAACATTTCATTCAATAGGGGGATCAATGGGAAGAACATGTGTTTTAGAATGTTGTGCAACCTCCTTGTTTCGGTTAAGGTCTAGACTAGGGTTTGAACTCGGTTTTGGGTTAAGGCTTGGACTGGGATTTGGATTTGGATTAGGGTTTGGGCCAGGTTTGGACTAGGGTTTGGTTTGAGGTTTGGTCTAAGGTTTGGATCAGGGCTAGCTCTAGGGTTTGGATTAAGGTATGGACTAGGGTTAGGTCTACGGTTTGAATTAGAGTATGGATTAGAGTTAGGTCTAGGATTTGGATCAGGGCATGGAGTAGGGTTTGGATTGGGGTATGAGTTAGGGTATGGATTAGGGTTAGGTTGCACAGGTAATTATGACCATAGAAGAGGATGATTTGATGGTACAGTGGATGGAACTTATGATTGTTGTTGTTATTCAAGTAATTTATTTTGCATGGGAAAATTCCCTAAAGAGAAGGCTCCAAACTATTCTTGAGGCCATGGAGATATTTGACTCAAGGGGGAGGGCCAATGAGAGGGTCACTATGGCCAAAAGGTAGGATATTCACTTGGAGGAGGACTAAAAATTTCCCATGAAGCTGTAGGATTATAAACATGCTAAGGAAACTGTTGAGGACAATAAACATTAGTCCAAGTATTAAATGATGATGGGGTTTTCCTTATACCTGAAAATAGATTCAATTCCTTAATTGATTCCTTGAATACTTCTAGCAATCCTAACAATGATGGGCAATGTTTTGTTGAATGGCCTCCCTTGCATGTTCTGCAAACTTTCAGACTTCTAAGTGGGCACCTTCCGAGGAAGTGCTTCTTTCTACAGTTGGACCAAAATATCAACATTGGTTATTCATCCTTCTTTTGTTCTTCTTCAAAAATATCCATGTTGAAATCAAAGAGTTAATAATATTATTTTTATTTTTGTGAAAAACAATAAATTTTGCACTAGTGAGTTCGTCATTTAATGATTTGTATATCTTTGCAGCAACATCAAAACTCCTCATTGAGATGTTCTTCAAAATACCATTTTTTTGTTCTCAACAAGCTTCTGGTATATCCTGTCATCACATGGATGAGTATATGGGGGGTTCTTACAACACCCGAGAAATGAAAAACCTAAAAAAGATAAGCAAGATATGTAGGAAAGAAACAAATTCAAATAATCAATTCTAAGGAAATAAAATTTGCTAGAAAAACTAGGTAAAGAGAAAACCAAACTGTAGTAGGTCACCAAGGTCAATGTTAGGCCCCTATACTACTAGTGTAACCCCTTATTGTTATTAGTACAACCCACTTATTATATTGATGTACCCATGTAGTGCCCATATTGTTACTAGTGTGCCCCATAGAAGCCCACTATTGTTATTATTGTGCCCTTACATTATTATTGTTATGTCATCTCTGATTATGTTATGACCCCTTAGACTCCTATATATAGAAATGAGGTCTTTTCATTTGTATCATCCAAGAATTGTTCATTTGTGTAATGTAAAGGAGGTTGCCCCCTCGAAGAGGCTGAATTATAAGGCGTTGATCTCTCTTTTCTATCTTTTTTGTGAGCTAGTTTCATAACAGTCAATCTCCCAAGTGCCTCCCCATAAATGACACCAAAATTTTGGGTGTAGTATATGGTAGACTAATGGAGTAACATTTAATATCAATCTGAGGTCCATGAACTTCGAAGCACAACATTGGAAATGCTAGAGATGGACTTCAGAGACCTGTAGAACAAAACCTTAATCTTTTGTAAAACTGCTCAAACCGTTGGATTCCTGCACTAGTCAATCCTTGCACTCAAGTGAAATCTTTAGAAATGAAATCATAAAAAGAATCCTACAATCTATCAATTGGAAGAAAACCCTAATGACAAAAAATAAAACTTTAATTATTGATCAATTGAAAACAAGCCCTACGTTTTGAAAATAAAGAGAAAAGCCTAATTATTGAATTGTAAGCCCTAGCTACTAACTTACTTAAAATATGAGCATTAACTCTCTAACTCACTAAGCAAATGAAACCTGAGGACTATTTTGATTAATCAAAAGCACAAGGATGCAAAGCCATTGTTCAAGTCAACATGTTACTTTAAACTGTAAATGAAAATGTTCTCAAAGTTCCTACAAGAAAAAATTAAACTCTTGATCTAGTTTCTGCAAAGAATCAATCACTCTAAATTTGATCTTATCTCCTTAAATTACTGAGAAAATCAAAGGTGGAAACTGCCTCTAAGAAAACAACATCATAGTGCAAGTTCCAGGCAATCCACACTCAAACCTTATGCCAAACATGGCACTCTCTAAATTAAAAACTATCACGCATGCTTCACGCTCATTTTTTTAACCAAACAACTCAAGGGTGGATGCAAAATTACTAAGGTGTTGCCAAATTAGTAGTTAATGCATCACTGTAAAGAAAAAGAAAATAATCTTAGTTTTGCTTAAAACAATCTCACAACAAATTCGATCAATGTATAACCCCAACAAGCGAAGATCACACCTGAAAAGACGGTATCAACCAAACCAATACATGTAGGACATTGAAGCTCAAGCATTCTATAGTTCAAAAATATAAATTAGAATCCCACAAATAGCACATTAAAAGGCTACAAGAATACAATCTACGCCCTCCAATCGAATATATATAAAGAAGATTACTACAAGAGAAAAATAGATATATCTTGTAGATCCAATATTATCAACAAGCATTCAAAGGTGAGGTAATACACCAAACTATAGGAAAACTTACAATACACTTTAAATATTGCATAAGAAGGTTTCTTTTACATGGTAATTCTTCCCAACACTTGGTACTAGGCAGAAAACTGGGATGTGTTTCACAAGTATACATATCACACTCCTTTAAATCACCAACTTTGTAGGTCAAATACTAACGACAAAAGAGTACAGACCCCAAGAAAAATAACCATGAAGAAAACCTACAAACTATGTTTCCTATTGATACAAAAATAGATCTGATGGCAACAAAGTGATATACAAGATTTCCTTGAATGGTTCTATAACTTTGGATCTATAATCCCTGAAGTAATTGCGCATTTCTTCCCAAATTTCAATAACTAATCATGTCATACAACATAAAGCAGGGATTGGAGCATGTATTACGATTAGTACTCAAGTGTTCTTCTCTTTTTAAATTATTTGAGAGTTATAACTTATGGATTTGAATGAACCTACAATTCCTATGTTAAGAGAGTTATAGATCCACTACATATATTGAAATTACTCCATGATAATTTCTCATCAAACTATTATAGACCAATAACAGAGTATCAATAGAAGAAATAATTTAGAGTATGCCATGGTTTATAATCATCACATCCAGAATACATAATTTCCATATAATTTTAGCATTCACCAAATCAAATGTATGTAATACTTCTAGATCATGATGTAAATCAAGAATAGATTTCAAGAGTTGCACGAATCCCAAAGAAAATGGAGAATTGATTACAAATGCATATTTGTAGTATTCAAAATAAAATCTAAACAATTAGCACACATAAAAAAACAAATGCACACCTTAACAAATCATTAGTCAATCCACGAAATAATATACATGAGTGGGGATGATCTAGGTTGGTTGGGCCCTAAACAACCAGCTCGCAGCCTCAACCAAAGATTTAATCACACAATGCAAATAAACATTAAATATACAAGTGATTAGAGAGAACTTGGCACAAAGAAGTCTATTGCATTAGGAGTAAATGCTCAGATCTAGTTGATGAGAGCAGATTGAACCCCAAATCTTAATCCAACAACATTAGGGTATGGAATTGATTGATGTCCCCCTGCTTAGATCCATAACTTAGTTTTTTTTCATTTCACAAAACAAATTTGGCTTTAGGCAAGCCAATCCATTAAAACAATGTGAAAAGTTGAATCCTAACTATTTTCCATCAATGGGAGTCCAATACAACCATTATCCAATTGAGGAAATACATATTTAATACAATTTCACGTTTTTTTTTCAAATCTGGGCATGATCTTAGAATTTTGGAAAAAAATTGTCTTTTTACAAAACAACCACAAACAACCCTCCATATCTCCCTAAACATGGAAAATTTTAGAAAAACAAATTGTGGGAGCCTAATTTTTTATATTTTCAACAAAATTCATCTTTCATAATTCCAAGATTCTTTTTCATTTGCACGCAAATCGAGGAGAAATTTCACAGTTTGAGAATTGCACAAATTAGGGCTAAATTATTAATTATTTTCTAAGAATTGAATCGTACATCTTGGGTGTATTCTAACTCATGTGGAGGTGTTAAAACATCATTTTCGACAAAAAACCATCTTCAGTTTTCCCTGAAAGTGTGTCAATCTATCGAAGCTCAAAACTGATGGAGGAACAACATTTCATCATTGCAAGAACAAGCTAGAAATTTGTTGCATGTAGAAGTTGGTTGACTAATTATTTGTCCGTAACTCCATATGTTTCCTTGAGAACCTTGACATGCCAACGATATGCAAAGTGCTTGAAGACAACATGTACAATCTTTTCTATTGCAAGAATCCTCAAGGATGCAGGATCAAGGCCACCCATCATGCACTTGGTAATCATGTATATAAAGGAAATTTGACCAGGTTTTAGTCATGTAAACACATAAACTATTGTTAATGATGATTTTAATTTTAAATCTTGTTAAAAAAGGAAAACATGCCAAATAGTAAATATTTACTTTATAATGCACAAAATGACGATAGTAACCCTAGGAGCTAAGTGAAAGGCATGAGGGATTTTAGAGCAAAAATTGATGTAAAGCTAGACAAAATGGAGGCCTAACACAGTCATTGCTAGGTCAACCTTACATTTTATGCTCGGACAAGTGAATTCATAAGGAAACCTATAATACCACTTTATTCTCCCACCCTTGGTTTCAGTCTATGTTAGTCACATTATGATATATTCTTCATGCCTTTGTTGAGGACTCATCATTACCTTAGGTTTAGCAGGTTCCCTTCTGTCGACTTCAACACATTTATTAGAGGAGAGTGGTCTAAAGGATGGTGTGCCTTGGATCCAGTTTCTTCATTACCAAGTGCCTCAAATCAAGGAAAGGGAAACATCATTTCCATTTTACTCGGTTGCTTCTCACGTGCTTGACTCCATCTCATTATTGCATGATCAAGAATCATACACTTGACGGTCCAGTGCTTCAATGGATTATACCAACATTCTCCGAGCATTTGTGAGATGTTCCTAGACCTCGAGAGGGGGTTTCTCGTCTGGTAGTCCCTTGAATATTTGCCATCAACAATTCATGATCCAACCTCAGATATAGTTTAGTAGATTTGACAGACTTGGTTTTCATTGTTCATAAAGCCCACCACATGAGCCCCACTTCAGTTGGATCATTCTGATCTTTAGCGCCCTTCCTTCATCAATAGGGCTTCTATGGTTGCGATCTCCCCTTCTCATCAACATGGGGGTATTTGGTCCTATGTAACTAGCTCGACAACATTCACTGTATCAAACCTAGCCTTTTTATTCTAGGCACATGTATATGGGACTATCCATTTCGTTATATCATTTTTTGGCCCATTGATGTCAACACATTATGTACTATACATTCTTTTCCTCATCCTTGCTTCGCTAGCCACATAATTAATCTTTGTACTTAGTTATCTTGAGGGGTATAGGTATGCCTCCCCTGCCTCATTGAGATCATGAACACACCACTTGGAGACTCTTCATTAATGAGTAGGTCTCATCTCCTCCTCATGTCATTCTTCCCTAGAAGTAATGGCTTGCTCTCTCTCCATGAATTCCTATTGTGCCCCGTGGAAGGAAAACTACAATGTATTTCAGTCATACAATGTGCTCATAACACTCATACATGGGTGGCATTCTATTATCACCTAAAAAAGTTATCACTTAGCCATATTTTACCAACCTGATTGAAATACACCATGTAGTATGAGTTTTACACATTAAAACCCACTTTCACCATATGAAACCATTTAGTGAATCACTTTTCCTAAGTTATTTCCATTTAATTAATTTACTCACATAAGAATAACTCGTAAATTCATTTAATTTTATGTTATTCTCATCTATTTACCCATTACTGTGAAAATAATTAAATTTGTCTTCACTCACATTTCTCATTTCCATAAGAATAATTAAATAAATCATTATTGATTTATTGTTCCTTAATCTTTTCAACATTCTCTTAGGAAAAATCTATTAAATCACTATTTAATAATTATTTTTAACCCATTTGACCATTTCACCTAGGAGTAATTAATAAACCCCTTTTTTTTATTAATTGTTTCCCCCACTTTCTTTCTTTTTTGTCGGTCAAAAAGTGTCTATTATATCATGCAAATATTACAACATGACTGTCCATATTTACTACTCTTTCGGGGTCACTCCTACTAGATTTGTTGGCCAAAAGAGAAACACAAAAACTGATTACAAATTGTCAAAACTTACAGAGGACCCAGAAATGGAAAGACCAAAAGGCCTTAAAAACCCTTAAGATCAAGAAACAACCAACTGACATTAAGGAACATGAGGATGGGATGGACCTGGATTATCTGTTTCTTTTCTGTAATGATTCTTAATAGGAATACAACTGATAACAAGCAAATAATACATGCAACAAATTATAAAAACGAAATAATCAGCAAACACCCATATAAATGCTGCAAATTGAGAACTTCTGAGCCATTTTATTATATTTCTGCAAGTCAAATACAATAGATGATGGAATGGTACACTTGGGCTTGTCTGAAGGGACAAGCAGGACCAAACCCAAGTAGGAAAATGGCTGAGCTGAAGGCTGCCTAGCTGCTCCACCAATCTGCATTGCACTGCCCAGAAACTATTTCTCTACTGAAGTTCAAATGGTTGGAAGGTGCACTGGAATTGCCCATAAATTTATATTCTTTTAACCTCAAACTCCTTGGCCAAAACCCACAAAAACCTAGAAGTGGTTTGGCCCAATTTGGACTTCCTAAAATTGACCCCCAAAGGCACTATTCAATCCCTATCTATTCTATAATGTCTGCTACAAATATATGGCTTAAAACCCCACCTCTGTTACGCAGAAAATTATGAATCTTTATATTTGGGATCCTTGTCAAAAACCCAAAAAATCCCAGAAACGATTCTGGCTCATTTAGACTTTTTATTTTTGATCCCCTTGGAGCCTCACCTAAGCTATAGCTGCCAATTTCGACTTGCTGGAAACTGCCTGTAAATCCACCTGAAAACTTCTCCAAAATGCTGAGTTCACCTGTGCTATCCAATCCTTGACTCCCTGGATGATCTCTTGGTCCAAATCAGCTGCTCCCAAGTACCACGAAAATCAGTTGTGTGGCCTATGCGTTGTCCCCTAGCCCAGCAAGTCAAATTGCTAGAATGTTGGCTCAACTGGCTGTAAAACCTAGCAAGAATGTTGGTCTAATGCTGCTACCTCAGCTCCCCAACTCCCAGACAAGAAATCAGAGCTCTTCTTGCCTCAATCTCTCTTTGTGTGTTTCCTGGCTGCTTAGAAATAAACACTCCTTGCTCTGTGTTGGTTGGTGGTGCTATGTCACTACCTCAAAACTTCTGAAATCCTTGTAGAACTGCCTCTCTAGGGCGGGCACAGATGGTCCCCCAAAGTAGAGGTTGAATCTGCTGCTTGAGAGATTCGTGGCTAAATAGCTGGTTGGCTCAGCTAAACATCTGGTTGAACAGTCAAGTGATTTTGTTTGCAAGATGTATGAATGAATCCAAAATGAGAGTTGCTCCCTCCTTATAACTCCTTAGGCCTCCCTAGCCTCATGTGGGCTCCTCCATCCACCTATTCGACTTTCCCTCCATGCTATTCGAATGTGCCAATTCGAACTCCCATGTGGGTGGCCCCCACATTCCATTAGCAACCAAATAAAGTTGAATTGCCTCCTAAGTCCCTAAGTCGAAAATGATGGGTTCTCTTCCTTAGCCAAAATTGTGCAAATTGTGTAGTAGCACCCTATTACAAATGTGTTTGAGAAGGGACATGACAGTCCTCCCCTCCCAAATGTTTCTTTCCCTCAAGCAACCTCACAGTTGGGTGCTCCAAAATGTGCTCACCCTCCAAGGTGACATCCCCATCCGGCAAGCTCTTCCAATGCACCAAAAATCACTTGTCCTCAAGAAATGCCTGAGCAAGCAACCTCTCTAACTGTTGCTCCCCACTGTCACTACAAAATGTGCCATGGTCCTAGATGTACCATTGGATCATGCCTGACCTCTGCATTGTCCTAATAAGGAAGAATCCTTTAATACTAGGATCCCACTTAATCTTGTCCAACATGAAGCTCCCCTCACTCCACTCACTATCCTGCCTTGTGAAAGTACCAGGAATCCCCTGCTCCATCAGTGACTCGCTAAAGCCCAATGGAATATCTGTATGATCTCCCCTTGCAGTAGTTGGTGCATCCCTAAAGGTTATTGAGGTGTGAAGATTTGTGATGCCCCTGTTTACTGCTAGTTCCAGAGTGGTGCCACCATGCTGACGATTCGCTACTCTGACTATGTCATACTCCCCATCGTGCGCAATCAGTATTGTCCTCTATTGGAACTCGATGGTGGAATACTAACAGAGGTGAGACACATCCTACCTGGGCATCTCCATGGCACCCAAGCCTACCCATCCAAATCTAACTCTGAACCTGTGCAATGACAAAGAATGTATGCATCCCCATATCATGAAACCCTCTATGAACCACCATGTGTCATCCTAAGAGCAAACTATATCACTCTCTGCCATGACTCTGCTCATCACGAGTGATCTATCGATCAATCAAATCCCTGCATCCCATAGCCAGACCCATTGTGGCATAACCCTATCAACTGATGGAATCCAACTGGCCCTCGTCTCTAGTCCCTACATGTGATCACTATATAAGCTCCATATATTGTGGGCTAATCTGATGCATGTTAATTTGCCCTGTGCCTGCCACTGTGTAGTATCGATGATCATTGGAAGCCACATGTGCCAAAGAGATACCCCCTAAATGCAACCAAAATATGGGTATCTGATACTCGTAATCGACTCTGGGTATGTGGATCCCTCCTGTCCCTACCAACCATCTCCCCTGGGTCTGCCATCCGCCCTCTCGATAATGTGCCAATATAAGGTCTAGAGCCTGGACACATATTGGGAAACTACCTCAGTCGTAACCGTTATCCTCTCAGCAAGCTCAGTCCCGACATACCCTGAAAAAAGAGTGACACATGTCTCCCTCCGGACTAGATCCCTAGATGTAGGCTCAGTGATGAATGATTTTTCATCCCTGCAGATGATCACCTCATCCCCCAACCCATGGCTGTCAACTGACGCACTAACCCAATGCCACTATTGAAAATTCTCCCCCCTAGTGCGGTGAGTCTCACCCAAATATCTCGTGTGAGCTCCTCGTACCTCGTGGCTCATGCTAAAAGTGCAGAAAGTTGACAATAAAATCGACTGTGCCTGTGAGGGATGTAAAAGAGGGTCAGGCATGTGAGTCCCTGTGGATACAATCAAGTATCACTCATTTGTGTCCCCATCGATCCTGGGTGAACTACGCCCAAAGGTATGCCTGGTGTTTCCATCCAAGGGTCTCCCTAGAGGCAACACTCCATGACCTCGTTATGCAACACTATACACCCCTGCATGCCACCAATCATCCCAGTACTCTTTGACATGCCACTGTACACCATGGCCTACCCCTGTTCACTGCTGGATACCCTTGGTTATGGCTATGCCATCCTGTACTAGCCTGGGTCTCACATGTGTCACTGTACTTTTCACTCCCCGCATGTACTCAGTACGATGTGAGGCACTCCCACTCCACAACGCAATCCAACCTATTATGACACACCACCCTCCATCTCCATGCTCCTCTACAGGCCCCTGCTCCTCACTCCACAACCCCACACACCACTGGATGTTATGGCCTAACGTTACATCTATATGCATCAGATTACATCCCTCTACATAACAATAGATGCTATGACATAACTCGGTGTAGTCCTGTGTATCACTGCCCACTATCGTTGATGAGGGCTCATTCAGCCTCCTAATTTGACTTAATCCACCATTCTCATTAGTTTATTGCATGTTTTTTATTATATTTATGCTAATAGAGTGAATTGGGTTAGTCATTATGCCAACAAGTCTAATGGGTGCTTTGTGCAGTGTTTAGTCAATTTTGAGACAAAATCAAAGGTTTTAATGAGCACTTGGCAGCCAAATTCGTGGGAGAACAAGGGAGAGGATTTTTAGGAAGGCATCCCCTTCACTTATGGGCCCTTACCTTGAATTCTCCACCATCATCTCAGAGTTCAAGGGCCACCAAATCGATTATCACAAGGGCAGTCGAGCAAGTGCTAGTAAAAGTGTTGTTAACTACAAGTCTTGGCAGCCGAGTTCCTAAAGTTTAGGAGGGCTATTGGGGTCCCCAATTTGTATAAATAAGAGGGCTTAGGGCCTCATTTCAGTTATTCATTTTGTAGGCAGAAGTTAGCTAGTTTGTAGTTCGATTTTAGTCAGTGGATTAGCTTTGCATTTTAACACATTTTCAAGCTTTCCCTTGTGGACAGTTTTGATGTAACTCTTCTTTTCTTGCTCAATAAAGATGAATCCAGCTTTGCACCAGCTCTAAATCTCTCTTAAGAGGCTGTAGCTCTTGGGGTTGGGCCCATCTCAAGTTCCCAGTACCTCCTTTGTTTACTTTCATGTGTCTTTGCTGCATTCTTAGAATAAAATCTGTTATTTAGATTAAAATATTGCTTTGTTACTTAGGTCATTTTTGCTGATTAAAATAGCTTTTCATATTCAGATTTACTTGATAGGTTAATCACAGGGAAGATCTCTAGAAAAAGGCTACCAAGCACCTTGGATCTCACCTCCCCCTCAGTGGAATCATGAGCTGGGACCAAGGTGACCTTGCTACCACCAAAAACACTGTCTTTGCATCACCATGCAAGTATTAGTGTTGGATTCTTAGTTGTCAAACTTGATATCAGTTTTGATTGCATGCTTAGGGTTATGATAGCTTAGTTGCATAGTTATTTCATCTGATTTCATTGCACATAAACTTATGTTCCATTTCTTTGCTGCTCTCTAGGTTAGAATAGGCTAACATAGATAGGTCTTTGATTTTCCAAGTCCTTGTTTGTGTCGTTTGAAAAGAAAATTACAGAGCACATGTTATACTTTGCTATATGCCCATACTCCATCAATCCCACCTGCTTCATCCTCTACTTCAAATCCTTGCCTTACATTTTCCACATTCCCTCTCTTTGACCTAATTTTCATATTTTTGTGCAACATTGCCTTATCCCTCCTTGAACAAATCCAACCATCCTGATCACCTCTCAGCTCCATCCACCAAGTCCTGGACCTCATCACACCCTTATCCAACCTCCATAACCACTTCTCCACCTTCCTTCACCCATCAACCCTCCAAAATCCCATTTCTAAACATCCTATAGAAAATTATAGACATCCTGTAGAAATCCCAGAACATCATGTAGAACCCCTACAGACTTCCTGTAGAAGCTCACGAAAGTGGTTTCTTGATAGCCAAACTCTATGAAACTCTTTGGAAGTGTGCTAGGGACCCCTTAGGCCTTCTCTGAACCTTCCTGACCTCCTGCAAGCATTTCCTCTCGCCAATCCACCTCTGCACAGTTAAAAACATTTAAAACTCATGCACAATAATTCTGCCAACTTACTCAAAAATACAAAAATATGTTTCTTTTCAGATTTCACTTCAGAAGTAGCTTAGTCACATGCATTTTACCTTTCTAAAAGTCAGTGGCATCCATTTCCACTACTTTCATCGCTTTTCTTGCACCGGTAGGGTTAGTCGGTAAAACTAGGGTTTGCTAGGGTTTACGTTTCCTTTCAGCTTTCCAGTTTCTTTCTGCAAGTAGATTAGCCTTCTTTGAGTTAGGTTTCATCCATTAGTTAAAAAGCTTCTTCCCAGATCTCATAGAAGTTGGCTTAAGCTCCTAGCGAACTTGTGCCAGCTGACCAAGTGACAGCTGCGGCAACAGCTAGTACTTTTGCATACAGCACTATCGCTTCCAAGTTTGTGATGAACTACTGGGTTGATAAAATTAAAGAAGGGAATCTCAGGAGTTGTAGCATTATTGCTGCAATACTGGGGCCCACCAGTTTGATACAAATTTGATTATCACAATAGATCACAATTAGATCCATCCTTTGATCAAACAAACCAACAAGAATTTTCCACATCCAAATGGCCTCACATGCTGCCTGACTTGTAGCCATGTATTCAACCTCTGCTGAGTTGAGTGCAACTGACCTCTATTTCATGTTGTACCAAGAAACTGCAGTTGACCCAAGGTTGAAAATTCCTCTTGATGTGCTCTTCCTATCTCATGGAGTCCCTGCCTAATCTGCATCTGTGAAGCCCTGTAGCTTCACTCCCTCTGTCCATCTGTACTATAATCCATACTAAGATGTTCCTTTGAGGTATCCCAAAACATGCTTAGCTTCCTTCCAAGAAATATTGGTAGGCCAAACCATAGCTTGACTTAGCTGGTTCACCGCATAGCACAAATTTTGTCATGTGTTCACTAAGTACATCAGTGAACCCACAAGTTGCCAATACACAGTAGCTTCTACTACTTCTCCTGAAGTAGCATTCTCCTTCCTCCAGTTACCTGCTAGAGGAGTCTGCATGGGCTTGCACTTCTCCATGTGGAATATCCTAAGTATCTCATCGGCATACTTTCCTTGAGACACAAATAACTCCCCATCCTTCTGCCACACTTCCACACCAAGGAAGTAGTGCATGAGACCCATGTCTTTCATCTCGAATTCTCTTGAAAGGTCCTCCTTGCAAGACATGATCAACTGATCATCACCTGTCAATATGAGATCATCAACATAAAGAATAATGACCAATTGCTTACCTTTTACCATGATGTGGTACAGGTTCGCATTTTCTCCACTCTTTGTGAAGCCCAACCCGATGAAGTAGTTGTTGATCCTGGTGTACCAAGCACGAGGTGCTTGCTTTAGCCCGTATAAAGCTATCTTAAGTCGACACACATGCGACTCATAATTGAAGGTCTCAAAACCTTCTGACTACTCTATGTACACCTCTTCCTCAATATTGCCATTGAGGAATGCAGCCTTCACATCCATCTGATGGATCTTTCAACCCATCTATGTTGATAGTGCCAACATCAATCTAATAGATGAGGACATTGCTACAGGAGCGAAAGTCTCATCATAGTCGATCCCCTCGACCTCTGAGAAACCATAGGAAACAAATCTTGTCTTACCTTGTAAAGCCAATGGGAACTCACAACTGACTTGTTCTCTGGTCTTGAAACCACATCCCAAACACTATTCCAAACTATGGAGTCATACTTCTCCACCATAGCATCAACCCAAGTCGGTTGCTGCACTGCTTCCTCAAAGGAAGATGGCTTGGCCTCAACACATTCCCCAACAAGGGTCATGTATCCAGCGTACCTCTCAGGTGACCTCCTCTGTCTATGCTGAGAAGATGGTTCTCCCACATTCTCTCTCGCATTTACCAACAATCTGTCAGCTTCTCTTGCATGCTTTCATCCCTCTCTAGAAGACTCTGCTTTAGTGTATGTCTCCACTCCTAAAACCTCTGCATGTGGCTGCTCTGCACAGTCTGGGGTTCCTCATCCTTAGGAACCAAGAGTTCCTCTACAACCTATAGTTGGAGCTCCCACTCAAGGGAAACTCATATGGCCTTCTGCTCATCAAACTTGAGATCTCTGTGAACCACTGTCCTCCAACTGGTAAGCAAGTACACGTGATAGTTGTGGGGTGTATCAGTGTACCCCACAAGTATCCCCAACTCATCTGTCGGCTCAAGTTTCTTTCGAGCATCCTTGATGGCATGGTAATATACCAATGAGCCAAAGATCCTGAAGTGACCCACATCTAGTCTCTTCCCGGAGAAAGCTTCCTCTGGTGTCTTCATCACAAGAATGTGATGTGGGCTACTATTATGCAAATAAACCATTGTGTTGCATGCCTAAGCCCACAAATGAAGTGGTAGGCGTTGGTCATGCAACATCGCCTGAGTTGCACCCACAATCGTTTTGTTCTTCCTGTCGGCCACCCCATTCTGTTGTGGGTTATGAAGTATTATCAACTCCCATTTAATTCCTTCTGCTACACATAAGTCCTTAAACTCTTGAGAGACATCCCCACCATTGTCGCTTCTCAAGGCCTTGATCTTCTACCCTGATTTTTTTCTCAACCAAATCTTTGAACTCACAAAACTTTGAGAAGGTTAGATCCTTCTTCTGCATGAAATAGATCCAGCATTTACGAGGAAAATCATCAATTAAAATCACATTAAACCTTTTTTTCACGGTGGATGCTATCGAGAATGGTCCACACACATCAGTATGAACTCACTCCATGATTGCTTCAAATCGACTATCTCGATCATGAAAGGAAGACTTGGCATACTTTCCCAAGGTGCAACCTTTGCATGTGTCCATTTTCTCAAGTTTACCATTGGGAAGTCCTGTAGAGATCTGTTGCATTATCTTCATGGCTCCATGATGCAAGTGGCCCAACCACCTATGCCATAACTCACCAATGTCTTGGCTTTACGCCAATTCTACTTTGAACTCAATGCAACACAGTCATCTACCTCTAGCTTACAAAGATTCTTCACTCGAATCCCAATTCTCTGGGTTTGACCCGTGGAAATGTGTATCAGGAACGCCTTTCTTTTACTAAAGACAACATCATAGCCTTTGTCCTTGACCATTGCAACCAATACCATGTTCTTCTTCAGTTCAGGAACATACTTTACATTAGTTGGGGTGAGAGGAGCTCCATGCTTCCTCTGAAAAGCAACCGTGCCTTCTCCTCAAACACAGTACTTTCCATCATCGCCCATCTCTATGCACATCTTGAGGTCTTTCTCCTCCAAGGTACTGAATAAACTTTTATCGTCGGTCACATGGAATGAGGCTCCACTGTCCAGATACCAAACACAACCCACCATCGATGAAACCATGCATGCGATGAGGGTAAAATCCAATTCAAAGTGAGAGGCCAGTGCCTCACCTTCTGATCCTTTCCAGGATCCCTTCTTGGATTTCTTCAATGGACAATTAGTTTCATAATGGCCCACCTCATGACAATTAAAGCATCTCACTTTAGATTTGTCAATCTTCTTCCCTCCATAGGAAGAATTCGATTTGGAATGGGAAGCATTCCCTTTCCCTTTCCTTGCCTTACTTGTTAAGGCTATATTTTCTTCATCATCATGCTTAGATGAAGAACCATCTCTTGTACTCCTCGTGATCTCCTCCTACATCAGATCCGACCACAGTTGTTCCCAATCTGACAGTTTCTCTCTTCCATTCACAAATTCCTAGTAGCTATGCCAGCTCTTTGGAATACTGAGGAGAGTAAGGCTCACCATTTTATCATCAGTTATCGTTATTCCCACACTACCAAGCTCATCTTTGCAAGTGGTGAGCTTGTTTAGATATGTAGAAATAGTTTTGCAATTCTCACACTTGATTTTCTAAAGCTTATCCTTGAGCGCCAGTTTCCTTTGGTCACTACTATTCTGATATAGGTCCTTCAATGTCTTCCACATTGAAAATGAAGTCTCCTTCCCATGGAGACTTGAGACAATATGGTCTCGAACTACCTCCAGAAGAATCCTCAATATGGTCTCAAACTACGTCCAGAACAATCCTTCTCACCTTCACCACACACATCTTCCATTCAACCAATTCTTATGCATTACCTGCAACTCACTTGGGGATTTCTTGATCAATGAAATCCTTCAAACCATTGTCTTCTAGTACCGCTTCCATGCGATCCTTCCATGCTATGTAACTCAAGCTTCCATCCAGTGCATACTCGAGTCTCATACCATTGAACGCCATTGGTGAACTTTGATGTGTGATAAGAATTCGATTTTGTACCTACAATCAAGAAATTCAAACTTTGAATTTCCCTTCTTAGTATATTGTTCACAGCTCCGATCACCTTTGCAATGATACCATGTACAAATTCTCACTGTAGATTAACCTGATTATGAAATATAACTAAAGCAAAATACTTAATCTACTTCTACAATCAAACTAGTGGAAGCTTAATCTATTTGAGCAAGATTAAACAGAACACATATAACAGAGAAGAAGAATCAATACATAAGAAACATAGAAGAATACTCTGGGGAAAGCCTCAGCTAAAAACCCCACTATCTGTATTATCATACAAGTGGAAGTATCTCAGGATTACACATAGCTTTAGCTCTCACAGCTATCCAACTCTCAGTACAATCCCTCTCACTGCTCATAGACAAAATAGACAACTCATATGCCTTCTCCTTTGCCCTCCAAACCTCCTATTTTCTTATGTTGTTTTCCCTGTGTGTTCCAGTTGTAACCTTGTGTGACACTGATCTCACACATTGCTCCAACACACTGTAAAACTACGCAAATCACAAGGAATGAATTCCTTCTGCATGAAAGAGATTTTCTTATAGGAAAATTCTTACAACTGATAATACACTGTCTCTGACTTTAATCTCAATTGGGTCTTTATTTGAAATGACATGCATGAATTATTTATGAGAGAATATTCCATTATCTTAGTACACTAGTTACATGAATGCATGTATTAACTAACTGAATTCACAATTAGTTCCTCAAACTGTTTGGAACTAATTTAACTGGACTTAACTCAATTAACTGAGCTAACTAATTACAACTCATCCTTATCTACTTAATTAAGGTATAATCTCCTTAATCAAAGGGATAACTGTTGCATGACTTCACAAACACTTCTAGCTTGAATTTCTACAACTAATTAACTCAAGATGAATTAATTAATTATTTTCTAAGAAGCTGGTGAGACTAAATTCAAATTTCAATTCAAGGACAAATTAAAATTGGAATATTCTTGTTGCCACATTTCAACAAAATTAGCAAAATTTATTTGAATGAGTGTAGTAGTAGTTAGAGGACCTATAGTTGGGTCCTCACAAGCAAGGTGACTATCAAGGACCTACCCCCCTCCCCCTTTCACATTTTACATAAATATAGAGGTTAAATTTGATGGGTATTTACCCATATTTTGTCATTTTAACCGTTAAATATGAGATATTTTAAATTTTGCATGTCATCACCAATGTCTACTTCCCTTTTAAAAGTGTCAATTTGACTAGTGAAATAAAGATTTACCCCCATATATAATATGGGGGTAAATCTTTATCTCACTAGTCAAATTGACACTTTTAAAAGTGAAGTAGACATTGGTGATGACATGCAAAATTTAAAATATGTCATATTTAACGGTTAAAAAGACAAAATATGGGTAAATACCCATCAAATTTAACCTCTGTATTTATGTAAATTGTGCAAGGGGGAGGGCGGTAGGTCCTTGATAGCCACCTTGCTTGTGAGGACCCAACTATAGGTCCTCTAACTACTACTACACTCATTCAAATAAAGTTCGCTAATTTTGTTGAAATGTGGCCACAAGAATATTCCAATTTTAATTTGTCCTTGAATTACAATTTGAATTTAGTCTCACCAGCTGCTTAAAATAATTAATTAATTCATCT
>APFE030429207.1:7472-19642 GCA_000404065.3 Pinus taeda
ATATGCTACTTCAGTTATGGAAACCCGCATATACATGCAATTGTGTCTAATGCAACTAGCGTATATCTAGTAGACTTATGATTCAATTAATCCATTAAATGTTGATCTTTAATTAGTGCATCAGAACTTCATTAATCCTATGAATAGTAAACAGGTGTAGTAAAACAAAACAAATCAACACACACATGAAGCACATATGAACACCATGATTTAAGGTGTAAACCCAATGTGGGTGAAAACCACCTGTTGTAATTCATCTCTATCTTCTTTTAATAAGAAACTTCTTTTGACAATGTTTCTGTACTGGAGCAGTCTTATACCAGTATGTAGGCTTCTACCTGCAAAAGACTACAACCTTCTTTTGTTCTCCAGCTTCTCCTGGAAGGGAGCTACAACCCCCTTAACTTTTGTACTAGCTGATGTACTAGTATGTAGGTGCTGACCACATTTCATAATTTTTTAGACTGGATGCTCCTGAAGCACAACACCATAATCTGAAGGCCACGTTTCATCCAATTTTCATATTGGACCCATCAACAACATTGAAGTTCAAAATCAATTACCACTGCGATACAACCAATCATCAATCTCTGAATCAACCAACACTGAATCACTGAAACCTGTCAATAGAAACACAGTCACTAGAACACAGAGCAGATCACAAAACTCTGCAATAATAGCCAGCTGTATCATCAAAAATCATGCATCAGAATGCATACGTTACTTGGAAGAGTCGAACAAGCGTGTATACGCAACTTCACCAAAGTGAACTAGCGTATATGTCATCAAATACTTACTTATAACTTCGATGCACTTCCCGACTTCAGACATACCCAGATCATTACATACAAAAGGATATTATGTGTGTTAGCAACTAGATTTAGTCCATCGGATCCCATAAAGATAAGTCATTATAATCCTGATTCATTATTAGATCTCATCCATCAACACTGGAGCTCAACACAATCAACCAATCTGAATATGCAGAATACAGACACCAGTAAACAGTCAATAGAATTCAGAACTTTGCATCAACTACCAGAACCACCTGTAACTTCAAATATCATCGTTCATATGGTATACGCTACTTAGATGTATCTAACCTGTGTGTATACGCACTTTTATCAAAGTCAACCAACGTATATATCTGTAAATATTCATTCACAATTTGTAGCTATTCCAAACTTGAGTTAGATCATAATATTTATAGAACATTACATGCGTCAGTATACAAATCTAGAATAAGCATGATCAAACCATATAGAGATGATTCATTCCAAGCCATAAGATCCTGATCCATCATTAGATCTTGTCCTCCATCAACTGTTGAGATTCCTCGTTGGCTCAGATCAAGTAAAGCATCATAAATCCATAACCTACATACTGGATCTCACACTGCATCAAATATTCGAGACTTTCTGAGTGCCTTTGCCTAATGATCTTCTCCTCCTTTTATAGTCTTAGGCCTTACTCAATACCATGGCCCAAAACTAATTAGAACCAATACCTTGTTCTAAATACCTGGGGTCAATACCTCAGACCAAATACCATGGTCCAAATACCATGGACCAAAAACTTAGTTTTCGACATGTACGCGCTTTTCCTTGCATGAAAGTGCGTGCATACGCATACATGACTTTTGCTCAATGAACCTGCGTATATACGCAGCTTGGTCAACGTAAACCTACGTATAACTCTTTTTCTTTCATTATGTGCACCTGAACTGTGATCTGTCATCTTAGTAAATTGCCATCAAGGACAACACCTGTGTCACAGTGCCAAACCTGAGTCATAATGCCAACAAGTTTCACAGGGAAATTGTTATGGTAGGGTTTCGAAGGGCTGCCCTGATGATTCTAGAAGAGCAATGGATAAGAAAGGTTAGTCTGAGGCTGTAGTTGGTGGTTCTAAGTTTGCATCTGCTCGCACTGTGCAGAAAAAGAAGACTTAAGCCCCGTTTAAGACTTTGTAGGTTTTCCCTGTGTCACCTTCATATGATTCAACCGCAAAGTCTAATAATTTTGATGGTGCTCTTTGTGTCGGTGAGGTGGATAACTTCGGGAATGGTTTTGTAGTAACTTCAACAGATCGTTTGGGACCAGATCCGAGTAGGATTTCAAAGGAAGTATCAGCAGGCATCTTGCACTCGACTTTGACAGGAAGTAGGTCTTCAGAAGAAATTAATGATGAAGATCTACTAGTAGTTTTTCTAGAATTGGTGACTAGGGTTGATGCAACGTGAATCTGAAACTAGGCTTGCTTCTAGTCCTGTCCACACAGAATCCCCTGTGCCAAATAGTTTGTGGGATTGGTGGGCTGGTCCTGCATATACGAGCTCCCCCTCTCCGATATGTTGGTCATTGCCCAAGTTTTTTATGTGGCACAAGGTGAGGTCTAACATCATAGATTCGAATGGACTGGGAGGAGATGAATGTAAGAATAATTGAATTGTCATTGCTCCTGAAGCTGCTACTCGGGATAATAAGAAACATATATCATTGGATGTTAAATAATCTCATGTGGGTATTACCCATCAAACTGGGGTAGATGCATTTGCAACAAACAACCTACCTCGCCTGCTATAGCTTGAATAGAACGATCAAGTGATGCATATTGTCTGCATTTTTGAACTTTATGTTGGTGGTATGCAAGGATTTTGTATAAGGCAATGCTAGCTAGTTGCTCGACTAGGTACGAATTGGAGCAGGTATTGAAATTTTAGACCTTCAATGGCTCCTGTCTTTTAGTTTGGGGTAGATTATTGTGCTTTGTCAGGGGCAGGATGTATCTATCTTGAATGATACGATGCTTGCATAGCATGTGGAATATGTTAGGATTTATTATTCTTTTTAGTTGCATTGATATCATATAATATCAAAAACCTTAAAAAACCCTGTATCTCTCTTTATCTTTTCATGGGAAAGTTTGATTGGCCAGAATCATGGTTTTCTATTGTTGTTACCTAAAAGGTGAGAATAAAGTGATTATTGAGTGTTGTTGTGCTCAAACATACGAGTGTGCAGGTTTGGAGGCAATGCAATATACAATGGCATTATTCATGGATATAGAGGCAGTTTGTTGGATGACTGCAAGCATAGGCGACATTCACTATGTTTCACAGCTAGTTGCACAGTGGCAATTGCTCAAGAAGTGCAACTCTATCTTCCCACTGCTGTAGCAATCACTCCACAATGGCTCTATCAGAGAACTACTCTATAGGTTCAACTTCGTCTTGCAATAGCGGGTGTGATAAAGAGACAAATGTTCCACGTGTATTCATATTCTTGATGTGCTGCTATTCCTACTGCGTTATTTCATGCTCTTCATGTTTCATCTTCTTGTGAAATGGAGTTAGTGGAAATCATATCGGTCATATCGATCCCCTGAATATGACCATGGACAACCTTGTTTGGCCCATCGACCCCATTCTGATGCCTTGGGATTTTAGTAATTCCAAAGATAAATCGAACCCTTGCTTTCATTGCTTGGATTCTCAGACGCCCGGGACCGTTCTCTACGTTTGCTTGGCAATCACTCGGCTCCGTCCAAAGACTTCCACTGTCTTTTGAAATTGTCAGTACGATGTCATTATTTACCTTCCTGCTACTATTTTCTGAAACTATTTGTGTGATGACAATGTTTTTTGAAACTGTCTGTGTGATGCCATTGTTTTCCTTATGGTTATTGTTTTCTGAAAATGTATGTTGCGTGTAACTGTTTACACCATTTTTCATGTCACTTAGCTCAAAAGAGGGTTGCAAAACAGAGGACTCGAAAATGCAATCATCATAGTCTTCTGGCTCCTCTTCCCCATCAATAACAACTGGAATCATGTTTCTTTCACTGATGAATTCACGAAATAGTAAATTTGATGACACATAGCTGAAAAAACAAAATCTTTAAAATTTTGCAAATATTATTCTAGATTATTTTTTTTTGCAATTTCTTCCTTAATGATAAATTTTTGCAATTTCTACTTTAGTATATGGAAAATTTTACAAATTTCACAAATATTGTAATTCTTATTTATTGAAATATTATTTTATTAATATTTGTTTTAAATTTTCAAATACAAAGTTTTTTGGCAAAATGTTGTGAAAAAAAAAAATTCACTGACAATTTTACGAATAATTGTTTTCCACCATAAGCATCCATACAAATCACTCACAATTTTACCAATAGTTGTTTTCCACCATAAGCATTCATACAAAGCTCTCTAATTTATGTCTGCATAACCTTAATATCCCATTACAATGACAATATAGCATTAATAAATTCTTTGAACCTTCTAAATATGATATTAAACATGTGGTATAAGAACATGGTCATCCTAGATGCATCTTTCCATGAACATAAAAAATCATTTTAGATAAAATTAAGGCAAGGAAATGTCGATAGCATTTATAAAAGGAAACTAAAGAAAATTGTAAGTATCAACTTAAAATATTGTCGAATTCATGGCATAGCATAGTTTGCATAAATTGTCTATTACTGATTACATGGAAAACTAAAAACAATTATGAATTGACTCAAATGATAAAAGACAAATCTTTCCAAATCTTCCATACCTTCGATGTATCTATGCACCTTTAGGAGCAATTGCTAGTATATAAATAATGGTAAATATTTCATATACACAATCGTATATAAAAATGAAAACTTAAAATACAAATATTTAATTTTATGATAATTTCAATATTCTCAAAAAAATCGCTTCATACTTTTATATGGGGAGTTACACATATCGAAATCTCAACTTCATAACACCTATCATAAATTTAAATCAATTGCGGATTCTAAAATATTCTGAAATCAAATAAACATGAATGAGTGAGTTCACTAGTAACTCCTATCCATCGTGAACCCGCAATCGAGACAAAATGGCTTAATACCTATTAGAGTACGGATATCTTGAATTTATACCTAAATACCTATTAGGTACGGGTATCTTGAAACTAGTTCGTGTTATCTTTCTTGAAATTTGAAACATCAACTATTAATATAGAAAAATATTGAGAACGAAAAATTCCATATTTTGCATTGTCCATACACGAGTATCACTTTGAGGTTTGAATTACTCATGGCACAAAAATTTGAGTAAAAGAAATTCGTAATTTTTTTCCATTTGCATTTGAATTTACAATAATATTTGTTGTGAGAAAGGGATTTCATTATTCCACTAAAAGATGATATAAATTAATAAAAAAATAAGATTTAAGTTAATGAGTCTGGCGTAAAACTTTTTTAAGAGCCATTCTATTGAATTTAGAATAATATTTTTTTGTCGGGAAGGGATTTCATTATTCCAATAAAAGATGATATAATTAATAAAAAACAAGATTTAAGTTAATGAGTATGGCTTAAAACCTCTTTAAGCATCATTCTATCATGAATTTACAATAATATTTGTTGTCAGAAAGGATTTCATTATTCCAATAAAAGATGATATAATTAATAAATAAAAAAGATTTAAGTTAATGAGTATGGAGTAAAACTTTTTTAAGTATCATTCTATCATGCACTAGACTTAATCATCACAGTGAAACTATGTTATCAAATTAATAATTCATTTAGCTATTAAAATAAATTATAACATAGTTTAAATAAAGTTGAAGCTATTAATAGGGATTTGGGCAAGCCAAAATTTGGTTAGGTATTGGTCTAGGTTTGTCTAGCAAGTAGTGAGATAGATAGAGATAGTGCATAGATTGTTCGGGCTTGAGCAAAGCATAGCAATCTTCTCATATTTTCTGTCTAATGCAATATACAGATAGCAAGAGTTTTAGTTGTGGATTTCCCCAGGAAATCATTGTGTAATGCGTTGATTGAATTCTTTCTCTTGTATGCTTCATGATTTCTCGATCGATCAATTGTTTCTGCTGATGAGTAGAGTAGATTCAAGTCTTTTGTTTTAGAAAATTACATAAACATATTGAATCTACAAGGAATTTCTACATGGTATCAGAGTAGAAATCACTCTAGAAGAGGAGAATACGAGATTTCCTTTTGCAGGTGAAATCGAATTTGCAGTATCATTCTTCTGAACCAACAAGATATCATTCTACGGATTGAGACTTGAATATGCCCTTAATGGTAGTTCGGACTATATTGCTTGAAAGGATAGGATGGAGGTAATTTTGGAAGACAACAAGCTAAAGGAATTCATAGACAATGGTATTCCTGAGCCTCTAACAACATGTGCTCAAGATCTAGCAGAGTGGAAGAAATGTGTTGCAAAGACGAGAAGGATCATACTAGAAGGATTTCAAGATCATATTCTCTCGAATATCCATGGGAAGGATACATGATATGTAATGTTGCAAGCCTTGATCGAGTTGTTTCAGAACAACAGTGACTACAAGAAGTTGGCACTGAAGGAATATCTTCGAAAGATCAAGATGGAGAAGGACGAAACAATAGCACAATACTTAAGCAGGTTCACCCTAATAGTTGTTGAAGATGATCTGGTCATCCTAGCACTTCTAGGCGTTCCCAAGAGCTGGCACAGCTACCGAGATTCAATAAATGGGAGGGAGCATCTACCAAAGTGGGAGTGTTTTTGGTCCTACTTGGTGCAAGAAGAGATCAAGCGGAGCACCAGAGATGGAACCTCATCCAAGCATGATGATGAGGAGAATTGTGCCTTAGCTAGAAAGGTCAAGAAAGGGAAAGGCAAGAAATTCCAATCTAAAAGAGATTCTAGGCAGGGTGGAAAGAGGAAGGACTTGTCGAAGATTAAATGTTTTCATTGTCATGAGATGTGACAATATGCCACAAAGTGTCTACACAAGAAGGCCAACAATGAGCCCTCAAGAAGAGCAGCAGGTGAACCTCTTGTTTCATAATTCGAGTTGGATTTCAACCTCATTGCTTGCATGGTTACATCAGTGATGGATAGTGTGTGGTATACGGATAGTGGAGCCTCATTCCATATGACCAACAATAAAGAATTTTTCAATGACTTCGAGGAGAAGATCCTCCATATGCACATCGAGATGAGAGATGATGGAAGGTATAATGTAACTGATATCGGTACTGTTACTTTTCAGAGGGAGTCTAGTTCTCCCCTCACATTAAAAGATGTCATGTATGTTCTGCATCTAAAGAAGAATTTAGTTTTAGTTTCTTTGTTGGAGGACTATGGCTATGATGTTATTTTTAGAAAAGGAAAGAATTTCCTTCGTCACAAAGCCACAAGACAAGTGAAGTGTATTGAGGTTTAGGTGAAGAAACTCTGCAAATTGGATGTAGAAGATTGTGTAGCATTGAGCACAAAAGAAGAGAAGGTGCAGAGCCGAGACATAGGTGAATTATGGCATAGAAGATTGGCCCATCTTCACCGTGGAGCTTTGAAGATCATGCAACATATTTCTACAGGACTTCCCAAGGGTGAATTAGAGAAGAGAGATACATGCAAAGGGTGTACATTGGGGAAGTACACCAAATCCACCTTTCATGATAAGGACAGTCGACCACAAACAATCCTTGAAAGAGCTCACTCAAATGTGTGTGGACCATTCTCAACAGACTCAACGACCAAGCATAGGTATTATGTAATATTTGTAGATGATTTCTCGCGTAAGTTTTGGGTTTTCTTCATGCAGAAGAAAGATCACACGTTCTCTAAATCTTGTGAATTCAAAGCACTTGTTGAGAAAGACACTGGCAGGAAAGTGAAGGATCTTAGGAGTGATAACGATGGAGAATATGTGTCAAATGAATTCAAGAAATTTTGTGCATCAGAAGGAATTCGACGAGAGTTAATAGCACCCCATAACCCACAACATAATGGGGTGGTTGAAAGGAATAACATAAGTATTATGGGAGCTACACAGGCGATGTTACATAATCAGGGCCTGCCGTCGCACTTGTGGGTTGAAGCATGCAACACAGTTGTATATGAGCAGAACATGAGTCTTCATCAGATTCTCGAGATGAGTACACCAGAAGAAGCTTTTTCAGGTAAGAAACTAGATGTGGCACACTTTAGGATCTTTGGTTCATCAATTTATTGTCATGTTACCAAGGATGTAAGGAAAAAGCTATAACCAAAAACTGAGTTGGGCATATTTGTGGGGTACACTAATACACCTCATAACTATCGGGTGTACCTGTCATCTCATAGGATGACAATGGTTTGTAGAGATGTGAATTTTGATGAAGAGAATTCCATGAGATGCTCCCTTGAGAGGGAGCTTCAATTACATGCAGATGAGGAGCTTTTAGCTCTAAAGGAAGAACTTCGGGATGATGTGGATCAACCACATGCAGAGGAGCATACAGTGGAAGCACCCACTCATGCAAATACTTCCAGAGATGGAAGGAAGCGCATTAGAGAAGATGACAGACTAATGCATCATGCTATAGAGAATGTGGGAGCACCCACATGACAACAAAGGTATAGGAAGTCACTATATCGGTACACTACCTACATGGCTCGAATGAGCGAGAGTGTAGAGATCCAACCATCCTGATTCGATGAACCAGTGCAACAACTAGTATGAGTTGATGCCACAGTAGAGGAGTATGATTCCATTATCAGAAACAGTGTTTGGGAAGTAGTCCCAAGACCATCAGACAAGTCAGTGGTGAGTTCCTGATGACATTACAAGGTAAAGCAAGTAGCAAATGGGAGTTTCAAGAAACACACGGCCATATTTGTGGCCAGACGATTCTCTCAGTTGGAGGGAATTGATTATGAGGAGACATTTTCTCCAGTAGAAAGGCACTCTTCAATCCAATATATTCTATCTCTTTCAACGTAGATGGGACTGAAGATACATTAGATGGATGTGATGACAACATTCCTCAACAGAGTAATTGAGTAGGAGGTGTACATTGAGCAGACAGAAGGATTTGAGACCTTCAACACAGAGTTGCATGTGTGCAAACTCAAGCGAGTGCTATATGGATTGAAACAAGCACCATGTGCTTGGTATACCAAGATTGATAGTTATTTCACCAGGCTAAGCTTCACCAAAAGTGAAGCAGATGAAAACCTTTACCATATTATAGTTGAAGGTAAATTATTGATTATGGTATTATATGTCAATGATTTAATTCTAATAGGTGATGAGAAGCTGGTCAAATCTTGCAAAGAGGATCTTGCAAGAGAATTTGAGATGAAGGACTTGGGGCTCATGCATTATTTCCTTGGTATGGAAGTATAGAAAGGAGATGAGGAACTGTTTGTCTCTCAGGGAAAGTATGCCAATGAGATACTGAAGAAGTTCCACATGGAGAGCAGCAAACCCATGGAGGAAGAAATTGGAGGATGGAAGATGCTACTTCAAGGGGCCACTTATGTATTTGGTGAACACATGACCATACACATGTTTTGCAGTTAGCCAACTTAGTCAAACAATGGTTAATTCAACCAAACTTTATTGGAAGGCAGTTAAACATGTGTTGAGATACCTCAGAGGCACTACTCAATTTGGCCTTTGGTACAGATGGACAGAAGGAGTGAAGTTGCAAGGCTTCATAGATGCAAATTGGGCAGGGGGTCCATCCGACAATAAGGTCACATTAGGGGGAATCTTCAGTATTGGGTCAACAACATTTTCTTGGTACAACAGGAAGCGGAGATCAACTGCACTCAGTTCGTCAGAAACAAAGTACATGGCTACTAGTCAAGCAACTTGTGAGGCTATTTCGATGAGAAAGATCCTTGTTGGGTTATTTGGTCAACAGATGGATCCTATAGTGATTCATTGTGACATTTAGAGTTTTATCAAACTCTCTAAGAATCCAGTTTTTCATGATCGATCCAAGCATAGAGACATCTGATATTACCATCTACGAGATTATGTGTAGAGGATAATCATGTTGTTGGAGTAAATTCCTAAAAGAGGATGGTGATGTAGACATCTTGACTAAGGCACTATGAAGAAGCAACTTCGAGTTCCATAGAGGCATAATTGGGGTATCTGATAATCCCTTTCTTGTTGGGAGGGAGTGTTGAGGATGCAACAAAAAAATCCTAATTTAATTTTGTCCTTGAATTAAATTAGGAATAAAATTGTAATTCCACATCACAAGACAACTTGCACGAGTTAACTAAGTTAATTTGACTTAGTTGGATCAGTTAATTTGAGTCAAGGGTCTAACTTGAGTCATGTAGAGTGTCTCCTACTTTATAGAAGCCTTGGTTGAGTTTATTTTGAGTTGTAATTAATTAATTCAATTTAACTGGTTAAAGTCAGTTAAACTAGTTCCAACTGATTGAGGAACTGGTAAGAGGTCAGACAATGGGGTGTTGCTTCATGTGTTCAACCAGTTAATCGATGATTCACTCATAAATAACTCATACATGTCAGATTTGAGAGTTACCTAGTTGATATTGGAGTTCAAGGGCAATGTACTATAAATTGTGTAATCATCTAAATTTTACAGGTGGTGCATGCAGTCAAAGGAAGGTCTATGAGGATTGCGCAATTCATATTGAGGAATTTCCCTAATTAATAGGGGGATAGTTCTCAAGGAAACAATGCAAGGAAATAGGGACTTGGACAAGCCAAATTTTGGTTAACTATTGACCTAGTCTTGTCTAGGAAGCAATGTGACAAATAAAGATAGTGCAGAGGTTGTTTGGGATTGAGCAAAGCATTGTAATCTTCTCATATTTTCTGACTAATGCAAGGGGGTTTTAGTTTTGGCTTTCCCTAGGAAATCATTGTGTAATGTGTTAATTGAATTCTTTCTTTTGTATGCTTCGTGATTTCTGGATCAATTTGTTCTCACTTATGAGTTGAGTAGATTCAAGTCTTTTGTTTTAGAAAAATACATAAGCATTTTGAATCTACAAGGAATTTGTACAATATAAACTAGTTAGGAGGTAGAACATTTTTACAAAAGTACCACCAAACATTTTATAATTTGCATATTAGAGACTAGTAAGATTCACCAAGGTTTCTAAACTTTTATATAAATCTATCCTTAAAAATTTTCTTGCTTTGGGGTCTATGACTTATCCTCTTCTCCATAAATCGGTTGAGGGATCAAACCTTAGATTTTCTTTTGTTTGTATTATTTCACATCACTTTGATCACCAATTGAGCTGCCCCGTAGAATTTTATTATATGTTAAATTTTATTTTATTTAACTTTTAAAATTAATTTATTTCACAAAGTTATTTAAAATTAATTAGTTATAAAATAATGTTTTGCTTTATAATTAAGATGTAAAAATTATTAGTTATTTTATTTTTATATTAATAAATTTATTAATTTCTACTTCTTTCATAATTATATTATATATTTAATATGTATTTAACTATAACATATATTGGATATCATTTTCATGATTAACTGTCAGCGTAAAGTAAATCATTAAATTATAACTATATCTATTGACCAATTTTTGGATGATTTTGAATAGTCCACATAACACACATTGCATGGGATGATAGGGGAGAAGTTGGATTAATGCACAACATCAATCATCACCTGGTAAACTTTGGCTTAAGTGTGCTTAACTACAGAGCTTTCTCCACAATACCCATCCCAAGTGCACTAAAGATTTCTCGAGAATCAAGCCCACTTGACTTGTTGCCCTATTTGCAAAACCTTAGCAAGTATTGTACCATATGAGGAGCTCCCTTCAGTCTTTTTCATTTAAGTATGAGGCTTTCACACATTATTTTCAAGATCAACTAACTACCTAGGCTAAATCATTAAACTATGATCATATCCATGGGTGTTAATCTCAGGTGACCAACTTTCTTATGATTTTGAATAGTCCACAAAGCACTCATTACATCAGGTGATGTTTACATGGGTAAAGTAGTCAAAAAGTCACCGCCTTTAGGGTTTGACCCTAGTAACCAGGATTTTTGAGGTGCTTAGCCATCCCAAGATTCCTTTGGCTCAAGCTCACTTAATTGTGGAGTTTTCCCCACAATCAAGCCTACTTAGTTGGCTACCCCATTTGCCAAACCTTAAAAAGTATTGTACCATATGAACTAAAACTCCTTTTACTCTAAATTTCCATTTAAGTATGAAGTTTTCCCACCACAACATATTAGATATTAGTTTTAGAATTAACTAATTAAACTATAATCAATTCATAAATATGGTATCTAATATGTTGCACTATAAAAATTCTATACGCTTAACCTACCATATATATATTTTTATATACGATTAACCTTTTATATATATACTTATACT
>APFE030429207.1:20385-52193 GCA_000404065.3 Pinus taeda
AGGGTAGATTTTTTATATAAACTGTGGTAAATAAAAATGAAAAATAAAAGTTACCAGTATTTAATTTTATGATGATTTCAATGGTCTTTGACAAAAAATCACTTCATATTTTTCTTATTAGGAGTATATAAATTTAGAAATTTCTAACTTCTCTTTCCATGAATTTATTATAACACCTATTTTAAATTTAACTCAATTACGGATTCTAAAATATCCTGAAATCAAATAAAACAGGAATGAATGAGGTCACTAGGAACTCCTATCCATCATGAATGGAGACAAAATGGCTTAATAAATTGTGAAGTTATGTGTTAATAGTAATACTTATTATGGTAGGTACACCGTAGTTTAAAAATTATATTTTTTTGTCTTGAAAGTTATGGAAATTTTAGTGATATTTTGAGAAAAATAGATAGGGATTTTTAGGTGTCTTAAATTTTAGGTGTCTTAAGTTTTTAATGGTGTTGAATCCATTTCCACCATAAAAAAAACATGATTCAAACACTGCATCTACAATATTTTTTGAACTTTTTAACCCAAATTCAAAGCACTTTTAGCTCTCCAAACAATTCCTCTTCATACGAAAACGACTCCATTAAAATATGAATATCTTGAAACTAGTTCGTGCTATCTTGAAATTTGAAACATCAACGCTTAATATAGAAAATTATTGAGAACAAGAAATTCCCTAATTTGCACTTTGAAGTTTGAATTACTGATGAGACAAAAATTTGAGTAAAAGAAATTCGTAGTTTTTTCCCATGCATTAGAATTTACAATAATATTTTGCATTTGAATTTACAATAATATTTGTTATAAAAAGGGATTTCATTATTCCAATAAAAGATATAACTAATTAAAAAAAATAAAATTCCAGTTAATAAGTATGGAGTAAAACCTCTTTAAGCATCATTCTATCATGCACTGCACTTAATCATCAAGATAGAACTGTGTTATCAAATTAATAATTCATCCAGCGACTAAAATAAATCATAGCATAGCCTAAATAAAGTTGAAGTTGCTAATAAGGATAGGGATGGTTAACTAAGTAGTATAGCATTTAATACTTGTAAATTAATAATTAATATTAACATTGGGATGGTTCACTAAATAGCATAGCAGTTAATACTTGTAAATTAATATTAATATTAGTTTAGAATTCCTATATAATATATGGTTTTTGTTTTTCTCATTTCAAAAAAGACTAAATAAGATAATGAAATATGTTACAATATGATCAAGACATCACGAGATTAAGAAAGTTCAACTTAATTATGATAAAAAATAACGCTATACAACCCATTCCAATTACTATAATCAAAAGACAAACGGCGAGGACTAATAACGATGTATATATAAGAAGACATCCAGCGATGTACATACACAGACTCTCAAATTAACGCTGACACAAATCAGTGCATAATATTTGCAATTGGCTTAACCTCTTGGTCCGAGAAGGAGAAACCGTATCTATCTTCCAGATTTTGAACAAACTGACATAAAAAGAGGGGTTGTTTTTATTGGACACCTGTTGGCTTCTGTGCAGGGAGGGGATGGGGACCAGAGTGTGTCGATGTTGACGGTTTGTCTCGCAACTGCCACGGTGGCACCCACCGTCCTTTCCAATGATGGAAGAATAAGCAGCACCAGGGTGGCTTAGATAATTAAAACGCTCTTAAATTTCCGAAATGGATGTCACTCATTCGTCGCGGGGACTACGTTGATAAGGACACTCCTTAGCCTGTTGGATGAGCCAATGACAGGGAGGCACGTTTTAATGAATGCCAAATATTATCTTATTCTGATCGACACGCGTCCCGGGGACAGTGGCTGGAAATGGGGTCCGTGTCTCCCATAATGGAACAGAATAATAAGGATCTAGCTGTCCACTCCACTGTGAATTGCGAGATAGGATAGCGGTCACCCACCTGTCTCTCGACGCTCCTTGCCCATCTTCTCCCTATTTAAATCGGTTACCACAGCCATCCTTCCCACACAGCCAGCGAGTGGAATTTTTATTATTAAGCAGGCCGAGACTCCCCATATAAACACCCAGCGGTTTCTGCTTTTCCAAGCACCCAGCAGCTTTAGAGTGTTAGAATAGTAGGGAGTATCAGAATTTGTAAATGGGAGGGTATACATTTCTTGTATGGCTGCTGCTTCTGATTGATTTGTGTTCATCAACAATGCTGGAACAGCAGCCTCTTGTTTTAACTTATCACAATGGCCCCCTTCTCACCACCGGACTCGCCGTGGATGTCCACCTGGTTTGGTATGGCAGATTCACTTCTGCTCAGCGTTCCATAGTGGGGGACTTTGTGCGGTCTTTGGAAGCCAGCAAGGCCAAGGAGCCGTCTGTGTATAGCTGGTGGAAAACCACTGAGGGATACAGTGGTGCATTCAACAAGTCCGCCGCAATGGCAACCACAACGCTGGGAAAGCAGAAGTTGGACGATGGCTATTCTCTTGGCAAGTCCCTGAAGCGCAGCCACATTGCGGCTCTGGTGGAAACGGCCATTGTTTCCGGAGCATTGCCGGAGAATGGCAATGCCGTGTATTTGGTTCTTACGTCCGATGATGTTACTGTGGAGGGTTTCTGTATGAGCTGTGGATTCCACGCTAGTCTCTCGCCGAGGAAGAATGTTCATTTACCCTACGGCTGGGTAGGGAACTCCGAAACTCAATGCCCGGGGCAGTGTGCGTGGCCGTTTCATCAGCCCATCTACGGACCCCAGACTCCTCCCTTGGTGGCACCAAACGGAGACATGGGCATCGATGGGATGGTCATCAACATCGCCACCGTTGTAGCAGGTGCATCCACTAATCCATTCAACACCGGCTACTTCCAAGGGGATGTTGCCGCACCTTTAGAGGCCGTGTCCGCCTGCCCCGGAATATATGGAAAGGGGGCTTACCCGGGCTTCCCTGGGGATCTTCTAGTGGATAAAACGACGGGGGCAAGCTTCAATGCGTATGGAATTAATGGGAGAGAGTTTCTGCTGCCGGCCATGTGGGATCCGGTGACCAGATCTTGCAAGGCCTTCGCGTGATCATCTTGGTAATTGTGGCCAAAGTAAACAGAGGTACTCTGGGAGCAAATGGAAGTTATCAGTAGACACGGAGGCACATAATCTCTTTGTATTGTATTGTATTTTATCTCTTTGTATTGTATTTTATTTTATTTTAGTGATAGGTATGTTTTTAAATTTATATAAGATGATGATTAATTTATATTAAGATTGGTATGGTTTATATTTTATGGTAGTGTGATAAATATTTTGAAAATTAGATTAAATTTAAGTATAATATGGATAATTTTAGAGAAATTTTTTTTTTTAATTCTTTTATTCTGTGTTGTTTTGGTAATTGACCAACTCCTAGTTCTACTATGAAGTTCATGACTCGTTTTCTTCTTACCACTAGTTAAGAGAGAGAAATGAGATAATTTTGGTTTTAGAGGTTAGAGTTGATCACCTCCTTAAAATATCACATTTTCCTTTTGAATGTGGAAATAATAAATTTTTAATTTTTTTCCAAATTATGCAAAATGATCTCCTCCTTTATTCTCCAATGGTGTAGTCAAGATTGGACATCCTTATCCCACCCTCACATAGTGGAAGGTGTGGGTTTTGCCTAAAGTTAGAAACAATTTTAAGAAAAATCTTGGCATTCATGTTGTATAATTTTATCTTATACTTGTACATAGTCATAATCATGCTTTCAATGAGGAAACACTTGGGATATGGTAGGGAGTATTTCCTTTAATTTTGAGGTTGTAGGTTATATATTGCTTTTGGATTTATTCAATTTTCTTCCATGGACTCTAGAAGTATACAACAACCCAAAATATTATATCCATATAAAATAAGAGTGACAAGAGTCTCAAAGAGGGGGTTTTTTATCCGAAATTCAAATATTTGTCATCAAAGTAAGATTTTCAATCTCCTTTTATCATTTTCTCAGTGCTATAATTCCAATTGAGCTTATGATTGATGTCAATTCCTAGATATTTGTATGAAGAAACTTCCTCCAAGGAGCTATGGTCATAAATGAAAGCATCATATGTGATGTTTTTGGATTTAATTACTATGACTTTAATTTTGTTGGTATTTACAATCATATCTATCTTGACATAGAAAACATGGAGGATTCTAAGATTCTTGCTAAGATCATAATGTTTTCTTTCCAAAAGAACGATATTATTAGCATAAAGGAGAAGGATTATGACAATACCAACGATCATGGGCCAACACAATTGCATATTCCAAACACTCTTCTTACTTATAGATGTATATGCCAAAAAGGGTAGGAGATAAGTGACACATTTTCTTGATTCCATTATTGGATTTAATTTCCTCCAACGAGCCCTCAGTGGTCTTAAGATTGGCAATAGCATTCTCGTATAACCTTGTCACTACAACCCTCATCTTGATAAGAACCATTATCTATTCTAGCCTCTTTTATAGCTTCAACCTAGGAATGGTGTCAAAAGTTTTTCTAATGTTAACAAATAATAGAGATCATTTTTATTATTGTGGTATTCATATGCAATTATCCTACAAATAACAAGATGCTTCACTCTTGAATGATATCTTCTAAACCTGACATGGCCTTTATTTTTTTATTATGACTTTCCATATATATAAAATGAATTTTAAATTTAAATAACCTTTTAATTAAAATAAATTTATACCCATTAAAATATAAAGAATAATATATTATGTAAATTGTAAAGGAGTTATCTTTAGTGCAACTCTTTAGAATTTTTGGTGCCAGAATCCAGCGGAAAAAATTGAGGTGAAATATTGATTTGTGTTATTTAAACTGGGTTTTTAATTGTATATATCGACAACATCTTGAAAAACCCCTAGGGCACATCGATCGTGTAGTGATTACCCATCAAGATTGTGATTTCAATAATTTCCTGATGGATTTTAGAGAAATTAGACCCGAAAAACCCATCACAAAATCTTCCAAAAAGTTTCGCTAAAGAAAACTCGATTTGTAAATGTTTTTATTTATTTTTGTAATACCATTTTTATATAAAATATTTATATGTTATTATTTAAATATTATTATATTTATTAATATTACATAAACATTTCTATTTTTAATATATTATATGAATTATGAATGTTAAATCTCTCATTGGAAACTCTCTAGAGAAAAACCATCGAACATTTAATTTTTATTAAATGCTCGTGTGAGTGTCCACCCCTCACTCAATGACTATAAGGGAGTCCATCCCTTGACCATCATCATAAAATATTACAAAATCTTAAATACAACATAACTAGCTAGAAACTATTACATTTAATCATGATATCATTTACACATAAATCCTCGAACATTATGCCCTTTTTCTCTTGTTCTTCCCATTAGTGGATTATCCTACATTTGACATTTCATTAATCTACATGGACCACTTGTTTTTTTGCTTGCCATAACATTAAACATAATCTATCCTTTGCATAAAGTTATAATCCTTCATCATTGCTACAATTAACAAACTTTCATATCATGATTAGATAAAATATTAATAAATAAGTAGTCTTTACTAGTGATGTTTCAAATATCTTTTCATGTGATTGAATAAACTATAAACAAATTATTGAGACATGCTTATTTTAACAACACTCCACATGCATTAATTAAAAGTGCATAATCAAAACATGTCTATTCATTTTTACATGTATATGGCTTTGACACATGTTTGTCCATCCACAACTCGCACGTGCAAGGTAAAATTAATAAAGATTACAGAGGCACGCTCCTTGTCCCTATTTCACATGCATAATGAGAAAGGGAGGTAGTTACACCCTTCATAAACACAATAATTTCTATCATATTCTTTGCATAAGAACACTATATTTTCCAAAAGAACAAACCACTCAAACTATCCATATCTATTTAAAAGAACTTGGCACAATAGTTGTGCATGAAAATAAATATACTTTTCCAAAAGAAAGCTAACATTAAATTTTTTTTTTTATGTACTCAAATACATATTCTTTTCCAAAAGTAAGTTAACACATTAACTATTATTTTTGCACGTAAATACATAAACTTTCCCCATAAGAAACTAACATAATAGTTATGCAATCCCAATTAGTTGATTTTTTTATGCATGCAACTTTTATTTTCAAGAAAACAACATAATAACTAGTCTTCCTCTGCATGCAAATATATATATTTCTTTTGCCTAGAACCTAACACAATATTTTTTTTTTTGTGTGCGTGTGTGTGTGTGTATATATATATATATATATAGTATATATATATATATATATATATATATAATATATCTTTTTTTCTAAGAAATCTAACTGCGTAATTATTTCTTTTCTTGCATGTAATTATATATTTATTTTATAAGGAATCTAACACTAGTTATTGTAACAACCCTTGGAAAAGAAATAATTACTCAGCTAGATTTCTTAGAAAATAATTATTCTTTTTTTTGTGTGTGTATATATATATATATACACACAAAAAAAAAGAATTATTATTTTCTAAGAAATCTAGCTAGGTAATTATTGACACATATTCTAAGCTGAATGTTGGGCATGAGATCCTAGGGGGTGTTCATTTTGGTTATAATGGCTAAGGAAATTGGAAAAGGCAATGGCTAAGGCTTTGGAAAGGCAAGATGACATTTTTTTCACATTTATTTATGAAAATAAAAGAAATCTGGAGAAAAGTAAGGTGAAAGGTCACAATTTTCATGTGAGGAGGAAATTGAAGGACAATAATGGAAAATAAAGAAAATAGATGCCTCATTAATAAAAAGGTTTCTAAGGATCAGTTGGCAAGTTTCTTAGTCAGTGTAAGCTTTTGGCTCAAGCTTTTTCTATGGTTATGCATGTGATCAAGAAATACAAAGAAGGCAAGATGAAGCAAAGATCAAGTAGGGAAAGACAGGATCAAGCAGCTACAATAGGATTCTCTGCAAGTATCACTTTGCATGTATGATTTCCTTGCTAGATTTGGCATGCATGTATTGCATGTGGTTATTTTTCTGTTGTGGCATGGGTTTTTCTAGGTGTAACAGTGTTTCTAGCCTACCCTTTCCATTTTTAGATAGCCATGGTGTGATGGGGTTCTCATGTTTTGGTTGAGATGGATTGCCAGATGCATTTGAAGCTGAGTGGGATGGATCTCTGAATGATAGAGCACATGGCCTAATGGTCCCTGAACAAGATTCTGGATCATGGTAAAGCCATTGGCCTAGAGACCCGTGAGCTAAACAGTGTGATACCATAAAGCCAATATTGTGTTTTCTCGGTGGGCCTAAGAATCTTTACCAGTGAATGGAAAGATATACGGTAAATCCAAGAGGTGGTTTTCTCTTCGTTGGGCCTAGTATTTTCAGGTTTGGGATATGCGGTAAATCTTGGACAGTGGGTCTCAGTTTAGGGCCTAGTGATGCGGATTTGGATTGCAGTAAAGCCTAAGAAACTAGGAGACAAGAAAATTCCTCACGGTGTAGGTGAAGAAATCTAGTGGCATCCATGCTTGTTTGGCCTAGTGATCAAGTGGAGATCATAGTAAAGCCTATAATGATGTGTTCATTGTGTGGGTTTGATCCGAGATGGATTATGGTAAAGCCTGGTTTCTATTGATGGGGGTGAGGTGGTTTAGCCTCAGTATGCCCTGGTTGGTTCTTTTGGTTTGAGTCCCACATTCATGCTTCGAATATGGCACGGGGGTGAATGGATGAAGAGAGATTTGGCTCAGCTATTTTATGGTCGAGTGGAATGTGGAAGTCCCATCTCGAGTTAGGTTTTTGCATCATTAATGAAAGGTTATTTCTCCTTATATTTCTATGAGCATTTTGATGGACTATATGTGGTTTATATGGTTGTACTTTCAAGAGTATTTCTATTTTTATTATATTGGTTATATATATGTTTTATGACAACAACTATGTATGTCTTTCAACATGTTTTTACTTGTAAATGAATGGATAATGTATTTATGGCCTAATAGATGGTAATGCAGTAAATTAATTGAGCGAGAAATGGTTCTTAGAAATTCTTAGATAAGTACAAGATCCATATGTTTAATTCTATTGGTTACACCTATAGATTACATGCTTGTGACATGTTCGACAAAATGTTTGTTATGGTTACTAGGGGTCTGATTAAGGTCTTGTTTAACGTATTGATTTTGCATCATTGTTTTCCTATTCTTTTATTTCTCCTAATTTATCATTCCATTCTAGGCAGTGACCTAGGTTCTAGGCTTGAAAAAGTGGCTCAAATCCCAGGGATGCTGGCACAAAATTGGAAAAATGAGTCTTTGGACATTGGCAAGCAAGCTTGTGAGAGAAACTTTGGGTTTCTGGACGTTATCAGACCTATATCATGAGAGCGGCTGAGGCTTAAGATGTCTAGAACATCAACAGGACCCAAAGACAAGATGTCTAAGTGGATGACATGTCTCTTGAGGGTTCTGTTGCTGATGTGGATAGGTTGGTTGATGTGTTCCATCGATTTCACTTCCTTAAAGTCACATAGGACGTCGAATCCAATCAAAGTAGCCTCTCATTGCATGTTTAACCCGGTTGGATGGTTACTTGGGTAGATGTTTGAGGAGGGTGTTATAGAGTGGTATCAGAGCATGGTTCACCCCTTGGAGTAGATGGGCTATGTGTTGGTCATGCATGCATGTCAGTTTCATGTGTGTCATTTGCATTCCATGTTCTTGTTGCATTGCATAATGATTGATCATGATTGTAGTAAGGTTGTCATGAGGAACTTGATGTTGATTTTGTGGAATGCATCGTCATGAGTATATGACTAGTTACATGATTATATACCGCTTGATTACATCCTTGTATGTTAGGTTGCATTCTTGTATGTTTGATTACATGTATCAGTTTTGTAGGTTGGTTACAAGAATTGATCACTTATGCTTGACTACCTATGTTCATGCGTATGTGTAGTTGATTAATCATTTCTTATGCATGTTGATAGTTGCATGTGGCAATGTGTGCAATGGAATAATGGTTGTTTTCATGCATGAGGTCATGGTTTTTGTAGTTGATATGGCCATGCATTGATGACTGGACTCTAGCTAGAATGATGTGTATATGGTTTGGTACTCATGTGGTATATGTCTATACGCAATTTTCATGCATGAATGGTCTTGGTTATAGTTATGTTTGAATAATAGGTCAAACATGCCTTGTGAAGTCATGGTATGCAATTTAGGTCATCAAGGTGATATTAGTATGCTATGATGCTAATGTGTTGGCTGAGATAGAGCAGGAGATGCATATCATCATAATGAGGTTGTAGCATTGGACTTTTGGGTAAGAGCATATCATCATACAGGTATTGTATGTTTGGCATGCAGGTATGTAAAGTCAAGGATTTTTATATGCATTAGGTTTATATACATTAGGTTTATGTACATGTCTTTTGTTGTTATGCTTACTTTCATGATAGATGATAGTTGATTAGTGTAGTTATATGCACATGTGTTGGATAGTCAAGAATGATAGTAACTTGTAGTTGTATGCATTGTTATTGTTGTTTTATGTTAGATAACTTGATGATTAGGGTTATTTCATTGAGATCTTGATGTTGTAATTTGGATTGGTCATGTGTGTGATGGTTATGCTTATTGCATTAAAGATCTTGATGTTATATGTATTGTGTTAACCTGGTTTGACCTATGCAGATGGTTATGTTTGCGATATTTAGGTATGAGCTGACATATTTTTGATATGTTGTCATAATGATCTAGATTGGTATTACATATGTGATTGTTATGCATGCATGACAAATGCTTATGAGCTTATGATGTGAACATGATAGTTAGTTACTATTATGGATATCATGATTTATGGTTGAGTGGATATGTTGTGAAGTTGTATCGTGCTAACCTAGATTGATTGTGAGGACAAGATAGCCTCTCCTAAAATACACTAACATACGAGTTTTCTTATGCAGTGTAATGGGTCCTTCATTATTGATTATGTCGTCTATTTGATGTTTGAGTGTTTGGTGCCTATTATATCATCTAGTTGATTTATCTGACATGGTGCATTCATAACTTGCTTGAATGTTTGATTAATTGCATGATATGTGTATGAGTCTATAGCGTTGCATGAAGAAATGATCTTGTTTTAAGATGATTATACTAATACATATGTGTCGAGACAGTTGATATGTACTTGTGTGTAAGTAGGTGATAGTTGTAGCATTATGTCTAATGACTATGATGTAGGTTTTAACCCATACATAAATTACCTGCATACGCATTCTAAAAATAGAACATAAACAATGGTGACACCATAAAACATAAAACATATATACACAAATATTTTCCCCTGGATCTCAAAACCGGGACTACTAGATTAATTTTTTCATTATATTCCTTTCAATGTTACAATACATATATATACATGTTGAAGCATCTATAAACCCCAATCCATTAACCCTAGATTAAAACATAATCACAATTCCCTTGACCGGATCTAGAAAATACCATGGATAGAAAACAATCATGCCCAAAATCATAAATAGGTTTTCCCACCTAATTAGGGTTCAAAAAATATTTCCCGGGGCGTTGCCTCGAACCCCGTGTAGGGGGGCTACTACCCCCCTACAAGGGGGGAAGCCGCCCTCCCTATGACCCCCCAGAAGTACCCATGCGCAACATATAACCTATGACTCCCCTGCGTGTGGGGTAGTTGTGGAAAGAATATAACACAGCCCAACATATGAGTTGACTATGGATTATGACATGATTGTTATTCATACTAAATGTTGATTTCAAACTAATAGATATGATTGTCTTGATATTTGGAACATGTGTGAGCAGCTGCAAGAAGCATGTTGGTATTAGCCTGACAAGGTAATAGGTGATGTGTTTATATCACTAACAGTCAAATGATGTCACAGTGCATAGTAAGCCTCGATTGCAGCAACGTAAAAGGTAAAGGAAAGAAATTAGGCAAGAATTCCTTTGGCTATGTTTGGAAACCCTAATTCCAAAAGAATGAGTACTTTGCACACATGAAGTCTTCTTAACCTTGATTTGTCTGAAATTATGTGGATGTGTACTACATGCATGAACATGTGCTTGACAAGTGTATTAGCTAGTCTCTAGTTACAGATGCATCTGTTAAGGGGATTGAAGTCACTTGAGAGATGTCGTGGATGCGTTAAGTTACAAGAAATGTGTTTGGCACAACAAGGTAAGGTAACTAGTATGTCATTATGTTTATTTATACATTGACCATTATGTGTTTATGGAAATATGATGCAAGGGATTGCATGGAAAGGAAACTAAAATGAAATTCTGAAGAAGGCTTAGGTTGAGCTTTCCTTGGGAACCATGGGGATTGTGTCATGGTGTCTATTGTTAGTCTTGTGTTTTTGGTATTTTTCTATTGTTGCGCTTGATGTGCGATTTTGAGTGTGTTTGGTGCATAGCTATGCCACTTTGTTTGTGGTGTCGTATTGTTGTTGGTTTTCCATGGTTTTGTTTTGCTTGTTTTCTTCTTGTTCTTTCCTTTATTGTTTTGAGTGTCTTGGGAATTATTTGGGGAAGGAGGAAATTTAATGGAGCTCGGGGAGAGTTGTGTGGTACCCAACAGGTAATGTAAGATTTAGATTAAGCTCTTTGCATGAGTAAGCATAGTTGGAAGGTAAGGCTATGACATGTTAGATGATCCAAAAATAATTTATTATCATAGGTTATAAAATTGAAATAAAATAATTATTAATTTAAGAAATTAAATTAATATTTATTATTCTAGAATGATTAATTATTTAATGTAGACAATTTAGAATTAGTATATTGTTGTAACTAGATATGACTCTCCAAATGTGTCGTATCTTAGGCTCTATTTTAGGAGATTTGTTAGCTAGTTGGTTTGAATAGCATTTATTGTAAATGGACACTTGCTATTTAATAAGTGATCCATAATTAGAGGTAGTTAGGACATGGAGCTTATAAATAGCTCATTGCAAGAGTGTTTGGTTGTTCGGGTGTAAACTCTTGCAAAATCATATTATGTAATTGTTTTTTTATTAATAAAATTATGTGTCTGAGGACACTTCTGCCATTATGACAATCGATTGGATTGATTGGGTCCATTGTGGTAAATGGACGATGACAGGACAATCATGAGAAACGTAACCATGAAGGGTAAAGTAAATGGACCTAAGGTGTATGTTGTGCATGCTATGCACAAATAAGAAAGTTCTCTTAACCTTGACCTTATTTAATTACGTTGGGATCATGATTATGCTGATGTCTATATGCATATACATGTATATATGTATGGCACTCACTGACTATATCATTATTATTTTATGTTGATGTTTATATGTATGTATGTGTATGTATGCATATCATTGCCTGATAAGATAACGATTGTTTATGATAATGCTTGTTTATGTCTATGTATCTATGTATCTATGTCACTGTCTGATAGGGTCATCAATAATTGTTCTTGTGGAGGAATGATTGCTTATGCAAGAAAATGACATGAAGAAGTTCCTAGCTATGAGGAATCAAGTAGGAAGAGTAGTCATGACAAATATATGAGTTCAATATCATGTGAATATGAATTTGTATTGTACTCTTGTATTATGGCTATCATTATTTTATGGACAGGTTATACCAAGAGATACATCAAGAAAATGAAAGCAGTGTGGTCTATGACATGCTAGGATAAGTATGGATAAGACATTGGAAGCAAGGTTTCTTGGTAAGGACAGTGTGGTTTTGGATGTGTGGTACTATTATTGTGCATATGATGTTTATGTTGTACATGTTGCATCTATGATGTGTGCACATGTGGTGTTGTGTATATAAAGTGTGTGTGCATGTTATTTATGTAGTTTTATGTACAGGATATGATTCGGGTTCCTTCAGCTATTGGAATCATCCAAGATATTTTACTTCTATGATGTTGTTAGAATTGCATTTAAAAGAGCATAAAAATAACCACATGTGCATGCTTAAACAAGAGGAAACATGAGAATGATTAGTAAATCATGAACATGAGACATTTGATAACAGAGCTCGTCCAGTGTGGACTACATCTCCAGGCCCGGTGTCAAGATGGTGGAGGCCACTTCATATAATGTTGGGAATGATGATGATGTACATGGACAACACTTTTTCATAGCAAGGAAATATGCCCTCAAACAAGAGTGGTTTGTCTCTCCACGAGACATTCCGCTTACAAGAATTCGCACTCAAGAAGGCTTCCTCTCAACATGACAAACTAAAATGATCTCACACAATGTGGCAATTAGTATCCCTTCAACATAGTTGCACATGGATCTCAACAACAATACATAACATGACAAGCTAAATACATCTCACATAATGTGGCAAAAGAGATCCCACAGCATAACATCAAACAAGGATCTCAAAAAATAATACATCATCTCATCAATTATAAAGAAAAACACAACATGACTCATTCATGTACCTTCACCCCTGAAGTTGGCCGAAAATGGAAGGCTCAGCCATAAAAACTGATTGCATCACTGAATTTATGTCATCAGAGGTGTAAAATCGACTATCCATTTGTCAAATTTCAACACCATCAAAATCTGAGCCTGTAGGAATCTTTTAAATTCCTTGTGGTTCTCCAAAGATTCCCTTATCTAGGTTGACTAGAGATCTGTAACTTAGATCACAAATCTGATCTCTCCATCATGATCCTTATGAGATTATGAGACTTTTGAGTATAAAGTTGGTTACATTCTGACTCTGGCGAATTTCAACCTCCAAGGAATCTAGAAGATTCCTTCAAGATTCTTCAAAGATTCTACTCTGGAAATATGAAAATATGTTGCTTAGATGGTAATTCTGATTTCACCATCTTGTTGCTTGTGAAATTTTGAGAAAAATGATTGTACACTTGATATCATTCTAATAAAGTGAAATTTTACCTCCCAAGGAATCTAAAAGATTCCTCACAAGCATTAGGGAATATTCTCTACAAAGATTGTCTCAAAATTCGTGCTGACATAGTTCCTCATTGGAATCCATGTCAAGGGTCCGCTTTTGGTTAAACTGCTCACAGTTCCGCAGCTCGCTACTCCATGGCCCACCGATCTCTCCTCCTGCTACACTGAAAGTCGAGTTCTTATATGGTTTGGGGGGTAGACTTTGCAAAGCTGCCACCCATGGAGGATTGGTTTGGGCAGACAAATGGAGGTGGGGTTGTTGGGGTTTGAACCCTACTGACACCCCAACCATGGCATATATTTTGTAAGCCATTGGAACAACGCAGTGTAGTTCCATCATTTGTTTCAATCTAGTATCGCCCGCTTGGGGGCGGCCACATGGGCAGGTGGGTTTGACCCCCACTGACACCCTTATCCCACACTCCAGCGTTGTTGCATTAATCCCTGGGCCAATGGGGTGGGGTTCTTGGTTAACTAGACCCTGACCCTGATATATATATATATATATATATTGTTTTTACATGGACCAGGGTGGCGGGGTTGAAAGCCTGCCCCTCATTTAATTTTTGGATTTACATACATACATACATATATATATATATATATATATTATATATTATATATATATATATATATATATATTTGATCTTGTTATAACCATGGCCCCATTTTAAAAATTCTTGAAACTGGAGGTTATTAGACATTTTAAGTGTCCCACAAATTTTCCAGAAAACTGACTGGATTTTGACCAATTTGTTGCCTTCTTAGTCTACCACTTGTCTAAGTCAACCCTCAACTTTGACTGGCTCTATCTCCTCCATATGAGCTCGGATTTGAGTGTCGTTTGCACTGTTGGAATCAAGGTGATGTGAACTTCGATCTGTTACCTAGTTTGTCGATATTTGAACACTTTGAATTTTGACCATTTCTAAGCCCTCTTAGACTTCTGCATGTGTCCGGAGCCACCTGGATCATGATGGTATATATAGTGTTGTGTGAATATTTCATATGGTGTTGTGTGCATGATTGGATATGTAGTGTTGTGTACAAATGATGTTATGTACAGGTTGGATATGTAGTGCTATGTACAGGTGGTGTTGCATGCATGTTCTACATGTGGCGTTGTGTACATATGGTGTTGTGTGCATGATTGTACAAGTGGTGTTGTGTGCATGTGGTGATGTGTACATGTTGTACAAGTGGCGTTGTCACAGGTGGTGATGTGTACATGTTGTGCATGTGGTAATGTGTACATATGGTGTCGCCTGCTTGTCCTGCGTGTGGTACTATGTACATATGGTATTATGTACACATCGTACATTGGTGCAATGTACATGTGGCATCGTGTACACATTGTGCAGGTGGTTTCGTGTACATGTGATGTTGTGCACATGCTATGTGGGTGGTTGCAGAGTACAGGTGGTATTGTGTCCATGTGGTACATATGGCACTCATTTAGATGCATCTATTGCATGGTGTTGTATGATGTGTGTGTGTGATGCACAATATGTGTATGTGAGCATGGTTGAGGAGAAGGTATTGGGTGTTTTTCTGGTGTGGTAACCAATCCAGAATGTGTACAGAATAAAGATAAAGGTAGAAGTTAAGGATTAATGAAAGGATAAGTATCAAAATTTTATTTCAATTTTATTATGCATGTGATTTATGATTCTAGTCTGTGATGATTATATGTGATCTATGATTCTAGTTTATGATGGTTACATGTGATTTATGATGTTAATCTATGATGGTTGTGTTTTGAGCTAACCTGATATGATATGTTTATACATGATGAATTGGTCAAAGATTTTAGTTTGAATTGTTGTGACAGGTAGTAAACATTATTGCAAGTATACCTTATTGATGAGCTAACAATGAGGTATTATTTGAGGTTATTTCAATTTATTTGAATCTAATGGAAAATATGTGCTTGGAATAGGAATGCATGAACATGCTCGGTTGGGTGGTTGAAATCAAATGCAAGAATGGGTAGCAGTAGAAGCAAGAAATTGGAACATGCAATAGTATGTTGGTAAAGCACTTTAGGAGGAAGATCATTGTGGGAAACTAGTACCCAATAGTTTCCACTGATTTCCATGAGCATGCTATGATTGGTATGATGGTTTTGAGGCAGTATATGCCTTGGTTGTTTGACCTTCTAATGCAAGTAATCCTTGCTAAGGGATTGATCACTCGGGAAAGGGGATTTCCTAAGGGACTGTGTAGAAGAGAAGGGAAGGTTGCGGATATAATGGTTTTGGTCATTAGAATTGCCAAATGGAATCAGATACACATTGGGAGTGCACCCTAGAACAATGAGTTAGTAAATGTTCATTGAGGGGACAAGTGGTGTAGGGTGATAGCACTGGACATTGGATGCACCTTTGACTGTGGTAGTGGCTTATGGACTTCCTAGGAAGGAGGTGAATCCTGGCACTACTTTGAGGGTGGAGGTGTCAGCCTATGGTTTCCCTTGTTGATTGATACAACCATCGTATTATCTTATTTGATGGTTTAGAAGATGTGCATATATGTATATGTGGTTATTGTAAATAGCATAACGAGCTATGTTATAAAGCTCCAGTATGCGGTATGGTTATTATGTTGTTATATTGCCATGTTTTTTTTCTTTTGAGCAGGTCTTTCGTTGTAAATACTGCAACGAGCTATGTTATAAATCTCCATGGGAAGTATGTTTTGTTTTCAGCAGTCTTGTTGGTTATAGGTGTCATAGAAAACTGAGAATAGTGTTCCCCCAAGGGGGAGGGTTCTCTAACAACCTGTTGAAAATTTCATGTATGTATGTATTAGTATATGTATATATATATATATATATATATATATATATATATATATGGCCAGAGTGATGTGACACATATTCCAAACTGAATGTTGGGCATGACATCCTATGGCATGTTCATTTCGGTTATTATGGCTAAGGAAATTAGAAAAGGCAATAGCTTAGGCTTTGGAAAGGAAAGATGACATTTTGGCACATTTATTTATGAAAATAACGGAAATTAGGAGAAAAGTAATATGCAAGGTCATAGGTTGCATGTGAGGAGAAAATTGAATGAAAATAATGGAAAATAAAAAATATATAGGCCTCATTAATAAAAAGGCTTTTGAGGATTAGTTGGCAAGCTTCTTAGTCAATGTTAAGCTTCTGAGTCAGTGTTAAGCTTTTTAGTCAGTGTAAGCTCTTGGCTTAAGCTTTTGCTATGGTTATGCATGGGATCAAGAGAGACATAGAAGGAAAGAGGAAGCAAAGACCAAGCAAGGAAAGCAGGATCAAGAAACTACATCAGGATTCTCTGCAGGTATCGCTTTGCATGTATGATTTCCTTGCTAGATTTGGCATGCATGGTATTGCATGTGGTTCTTTTTCTGTTGTGGCATGGATTTTTCCAGGTGTAACAATGTTTTTAGCCTAGCCTTTCCATTTCCGGAGAGACATGGTGTGATGGGGTTCTCATGTTTCGGTTGAGCTGGAGTGTTGGATGGATTTAAAGTTGAGTGGGATGGATCTCTAAATGATAGAGAACATGACCTAGTGGTCCCTGAACTGGATTGTGGATCACGGTAAAGCCAATGGCCTAGTGACCTGTGAGCTAGACTGTGGGTTGTGGTAAATCCAAGATTGTGTTGCCTCGGTGGGCCTAGGAATCCATGCCAGTGAATGGCAGGATATACGGTAAATCCAAGAGGCAGTTTGCTCTCCATTGGGCCTATTAATCATGGGTTTAGAATATGCGGTAAAGCCTGGAGAGTGAGTCTTGGTTTAGGGCCTAGTGATCCAAGTTTGGATTACGGTAAAGCCAAAGAGACTGGGAGACATGAAAATTCATCACGGTGTAGGTGGTTAAATCTGGTGGCATCCATGCTTGTTTGACCTAGTGACTGGGTGGAGATCATGGTAAATCATGTTATGACATGTTCATTATGTTGGCTTAATGATCTAGTATGGATTACGGTAAAGCTTGGTTTCTATTGATGAGGTGAGGTGGTTTAGCCTCGGTATGCCTTGGTTGGTTCTTTTGGTTTGAGTCCCTCATTCATGCTTGGAATATGGCATGGGGGTTAATGGATGAAGAGAGATTAGGCTCATCCATTCTATGGTCGAGTGGAACATGGAAGTGCCATCTCGGGTTTGGTTTTTGCATCACTAATGAAAGGTTATTTCTCCTTGTATTTCTATGATCATTTTTATGGATTATATGTGGTCTATATGGTTGTACTTTCAAGAGTATTTTTGTTGTTATTATGCTCATTATATGTGTGTTTTATGACAACAACTATGTATGGCTTTCAACATGTTTTTACTTGTGAATGAATTGATAATGTATCTATGGCCTAATAGATGGTAATGCAACAAATGACTTGAGGGAACAATGGTTCTTAGCGATTCTCAGATAAGTACAAGATCCCTATGTTTAATAATGTTGGTTACACATGTAGATTACATGCTTGTGACATGTTTGACGAAATGTTTGTCATGGCTAGTAGGGGTCTAATTAAGGTCTTTTTTAACTTATTGCTTTTTGCATCATTGTTTCCTTGTTATTTTATTGCTCCTAAGTTATCATTCCATTTTGGGCAGTGACTTGGGTTGTGGGCATGAAAAAGTGGCTCAAATCCTGGGGAAATTGGCACATAACTATTAAAATGAGTCTCTGGATGCTGGCAGGCAAGCCTATGAAAGCAACTTTGGGTTTCTAGACACTATCATGCCTATAGCATGAGAGCAACTATGGCTTAAGATGTCCAAAACATTAGTGGGACCTAGCGATAGGATGTCTGAGTGGCTAACATGTCTCCTGAGGGTTTTGTTGTTGATATGGATAGGTTGGTTGATGTGTTCTGTCGATTCCACTTCCTTAAGGTCACATAGGAGGTCAAATCAAATAATAGTATCCTTTCGTCACATGTTTATCCCGGTTAGTTGGTTACTTGGGTAGATGTGTGAGGAGGGTGTTACAATTATTCTTTTTCCAAAGGAAGTGGACAACATAGCTACTCTTCCTTGCCTATGAACACAAATTCCTTCTCAAGAAATCTAACACAATAATTATTTACTTCTATGCATATAAAAACATGTTCTTTCCAAGAACACTAACGCAATGGCTATTATACTTATACGAAAAATCATAACCTATTCAAAAGGAATCTAACAATATATATAGTTATTGTGCATGAAAAAACATGTATTTTTCTAAAAGAACATAACACAATAGCGATTATACGAAATCCATAATCTTTTCCAAATAGCTATTATTCTTTTATCAAAATAACCTATCTAATTAGAGCATGCAAACATGTATTAATTTCATGAAAACTATCGCAGTAGCTATGAAAATATGTATTTCTTTTACAAGAAATTCTAACACAATAGTTCTTCTTCTCTATGTAATCACATTCTTTTTTTCAAGAAAATTAATGCAATAACTATTATTTCTATGTATGTAAACCCATATTTGTTTTCCAAGAAAGATTAGCAAAACAATTATTATTTATTTTCATATAAGCTCATATTCTTTTCAAAGAAAAAACTATATGATAGTTATTATTTGTGTGCACTTATTCCTTTCAAAGAAAATCTATACAATAGTTATTATTTATATGCACATATACTTTTCAAGCAAAATGACTGATATTTTTCTTTTTTTCTTCAAGGAATATACTTTTATTTCTTATGCAAAGATTCATAGGCAATCTTTCCTCAAGAAATAACATAAATAATATACCATTTCTCAAAATAACAAGAATAAATATCCTATATGTGAAAGATTTATATGAGATCTTTTCCCAAGAAAATATCATGAATAATTATCTTTTATGCAAAAGAACAAAGACTTTTCTCAAGAAAAATTACTTATCTCTTTCCATGTGATTCAACCTTTCACATGCATTAAGTCTCCTTTCTCATGTATTAAGTCTCTCCACTCTTGTGGATCAAACTTTAATGAGCTCACTTGACCTCCTTTGTGGCAAGGTTTTAAGTGGTCTAGACACTTCTCTCTTAAAACTGCGACACTTTGACTATTCACCTGCATGGTAGCCACAACAAATCTATACAAGTATATTAAATTTCAAGAAAATACTCTGCATTCGATTGAGAAATCAAATCCTATATAGATACATTGTTCATTCTATTAATATTTTATGATCTGGAAAATGTCTATGCGAAGACATCAAATGTCAAGTAAAGAGACCTATAAAAAGAGGAACAAATATACCCTCTACTTCTGTAAATCTTGAAGAAATGACCACCAATGTTCAATTTACATAAAATGTAGAAACAAAACATTGCTTACTAAGTACCAATTAGTACAGGTAGTCTAATAGTATAACAATCTACATAAGAATTGATGAGTTTGCATTCAAGTAGCCACAAAGCCATCAATGTCATGTCATTCCACATAGAACTATCCTTCAAATCAAACAACTCATCCACAATGTCTGCATTCAAGTTTCATGCTTCGCTCTGCCATGACAACACTAATAGGTGTGTTGTTTTTTATTTACATAATTCTAAATGCTTAACCACAAACCCATAGCATGAACCATTCAACCCTAACTGAATCTTGATGGAATGGTTAGACACATATTATATTAATAATATTTAATGAACATCTTGTAAATATAAATTTTACATGTTAAATTTTCATTAATGAGTTTTTATAGAATATTTTATAGTAGGGATATTACACAAGAACTTTTATGAGCTGCAAGACTCTTATTATTTTAATATTCTTCATGCTTTCTCCAAGCTGCTATTGACAATTGTACACAACTTTGCTCCTTGTTTGGAATTTTCTTCTCTCTTGTTCTAGATCCTTTGCATTTCATCTCTTCTTCAAACCTCCATAGCTCACTTCAACCCATCAAGACATACTCATATTTATTATCAAACAAAATAATTTTTCTACCTTTGTGCCTCCTTCAATGTTTTCTTTCCTCCGTACTCCCCTTCAATTCTTTAGACATTATATTGATGTCTTTTGTATCTCTAGCCTCCTACTCTCATCCCCTTCCAATTCTCCCAACAATCCTCTCTGTCATGAAATCTCTACCCTGATACGACTTTGATGAGTGAGGCTCATCCTTTGCCCCTACTTCCTTTCCTATTCCCACATCTATAAGTATCCTAGGTTGATTCTTCCAATAAATCGATACTCGGATTGATTCCATCTTCAATAATGCAACATTATTAGCACTTTCTCTTGAATCCTCATACGAGCCACAATAAAAATGTGTAGTCCCCAACTTTTTATTGGAGTCACAAATCCAATAGTGTGCACATCCTATGTGTGAACCCTAAATATCACAGTCCTCATTATTAAGGCTTTACAACATCCTAGCACATGACTGAGGCTCAGATCCAATTGTTTAATTCTAAAGGCGCTAAGGCCTTTCAACTCCTTATGACCTAGTGTACGAGAGATGAGGTCTTAATCTCATCACTCCTCTTGTTATTGAACTAACCACCTACACCCTCGATATGATAACCTTTACAACATTTACTGCCTTTTGTTTCTCATCATCGAGATATAAGAGACCTGATGACAAAATCTCTAATCTTTGCTTCACTTCACGTCTTGAGATTCTACTATCACACTTCTCCTCGATGTCTTGGGAAGTGACAAAATAAATGATGGGGATATTTCTTGTCTATTTGGCCCATCAAATATCGATATCACTCAGCACTCAACACCTAGTGCTTATCAACACTCTCATAATTAGTCAACATTTATGAAAGGTGGTTGCAACAAACAAAACAACAATTGATGGGAAGACTTCCATATATCAAGGTTGTCTACTGACATGAGTTCATGTTACTACCAAATCTACATTTTATTAGTGGGTGACTTACTTCAGATGGTGGGATTTCCACATAGCCATATCTATGACCTACATTCACTTCACACCCCTAGGGTCTACCATGGTTTAACAAAGGGCAGGGGGGTTCTTATATCTAAACTCCCACTATGGGCCCCTAATTAAGAAACAAACATCTACTAACCATGTGATTATGCTTAGGGCTCAATATGTAGCCCAAATTTATCCCAGCCCCATTCGCCCTAGTATGTTGTAGATTAAGGGAGGGGGATCCGAAACCAGAACCCACTCTTGGTAAAACCACTTCAATTTTTTAACTCCACTCTAAATCAACTGCATGCTACTAAAATCAGACTATCTTCTCCCTTGTAGAATTATATATACTCCATACTCCTCGATGTAACTTACACTCAGTTTGATCCAGGATTTGGCTTCGAGGCTGGTAATTGCACTTGTGTTCACCTAGATACCCAAACTCCTAGATGCAAATATTATCAACACAATCACAACCTCCATGACTATTCAACTTCTCAGGAAGGGTCCTTATGCATTTGTAACTTATATTTTTGCACAAAGTGATCAATATGAAAGCTTACTCATATGCACATGCTATTTAGCACACATCTCAACATCTCATTCACTCGCATTACATTACATCTAGGAAAGTTGACCCGGTTACACTCAACTGCACCATTAATTCTTAGATACAATAAGATAACACACAAACAAAAATATCAAGTAGACACTTGATAGGCGTTACGCGTGAAATTTCCATTGACATAGTTACACAATGATCAAACACAATAGGAGGATAATCTCCCACACTTTCTTATTAATGCAAGACCTATACATGTCTAGCATGATTTACATAGTAAATGGGGCTTTCTCTTCCTTGGACCTCTCTTTTCCCTTAGCCTCTCTCGACTACTTCTCTATCCTCTTTCTTCTAATTTCAATGTGTCCTGTGTACCTTTAACTAAGCAAAATAATTAAATTACATAATGAAGGATATAATTAAAAGTCCTCTTGAAAATCTACATATATGCATCTTCTAGAAGTTGTTGAAGAATCTAGGGCAAATAGGTGTAGTGTGATTCTTCTAGGACTAGATAACAATTTATGAAGTACTTTTAGCTTGATCTTCTTCTTATTATTAGTGTGCGTGTTTCGTCAAACTGCTACCAAAAACATAAAGACAAGAACACAAATGTTGACTCTCTACGAGGGCCAAAACCTCTCTCTCTTAGAGAGGAAAACCCTTCAATAAGTTTCTCTTATTGATCACTACCAAACCCTAGACCCTTGACTAGGATGTCCTCCAAGCACAAGTAAGTCCTTCCTCTTTTCTATACTATGTTCCCCGACACATGGACTTCCTCCTTCCAACACTTTTCTCCCCAACACTTCATCCTTTTCTTCACTGCTTTGTCTAGAGATAAAGCCCTGGCTATGTTAGCTTCTTGATGAGATTCTCTTCAAGATGTTATTCACTTAAGGACACACCCTTCTCTTGATCCAACAGGACTCTACTTAAATTATAGGTGTATGATTGTACGACTGCCATAGTTTTCTCACGTGTGGTACGTACCCTAGAGAATTAGAGTCATTTTCCTTCGCTAGAGAGATAGGCTTCTTCACTTGACTTGGGAGGTCTTGTAGGCCTAGTTTCAAACCCAAACAACACTAGTTCATGGATTGTTTGTCCTTGCTATCATACCCGCATATTTGACCTCCTTTTCTTCGCATGTGAGACTGTTTCTAGCCCTAGAAACAATCCTCTTCACTTCGGTTTTCTGCTTCCTTCCTTTCCTACACTAGGAGACCCTTAAACTTGTCCTTTTATCACTTCTTCTCCGCTTATATACTTTGTTGATTTCAAAGTTGCTTAGTTGACGTTGTGAAGGAGTGGACAACCTCTATATATAGAGGATTGTCCCTTATTTAAGCCGACTTGAGGCTGACATCATGATTGTAGACGAACTTGTCTATTTCTTCATCACTTTCATCATTTAGCTTCCTTTTGGAGGATGTTGTTGCATGGAGAGGACTTGCACTTGTCTTGACGGTATTCCTTTGACCTCATACAATATTATACATAGTGTGATATGCCCTCTGAGGGTCTTCCTCTGAGGGTCTTCAACATTTTCTTTTGACTCCTTGACTCACCTATAGCACTTAACATGTGTTAGACCTATTTCAATGAGCAAGAAACTCATTGACATATATTATAACAATAATATTTCTTTTTCTTGAATAAGTACAAATATCAAAATTACATTTATGAACACTGAACCTAGTTACATTTCTTTCAATGGAAGTTACAAAATATATCAGCCTAATTACTTGTTCTTTTACAAGGTGTCACATGGCCAAAAATGTTAACTCATTAAAACTTCCTTAACAATATAGATTCCTTCTAGAATTAAGACATTTATATCTACATAAAAGAAACTCTAATTTATACCCAATTTAATTAAGTAAATCTACTCCTTTTAGAAATTCTTTAGAGGTAAAGAACAATGAACTTGGATTTATGCTAAACCAAAAACATAAAATCAATAATTTCTTTAATATATCATATCTTAAAAAAATATATAGTTTTTTCAATATATCATATCTTAGAAGATTGTAATTTTTAACACCTAAGAAGGTCAATGCATGTCTTTTCAATAAACGCTATAAATCGTAGATCGTACGGACGCGTTGAAACAGTGAAATTTTGGGTTATCAATCGGTTTATACTATCGTTTTGAAATTTGAAATTGTAAAGTGATGAAGTTTGAACTTTAGAGTGATAATGTTGATTAATTTGAACTTATAAAATTTCTTTTAAAATAGTTTCAAATGGACATATAATCATTTCATACTCAAGGTAGAATAAGCAATATTAAAACCATGAATTTTCTGGTTTCACTTGGTTCAGAGTATCGTCTTGGTTCATATCACTTATCACTTTGAAATTTGCGTAAAAACTTTCAGTTTCGATACAAACACTTGGTCAGTTTAAACGCTGTGTAAAATTTCCGAAGTTTTGCTTCTTTGAATGGAAGGTGTCATCATATTCATTATCCAAGTGCGAGTTCGTTATTCGAATATAGTATATCAACTCTTTTAAGTACGATATTTAAATGAAATAATATTTTAATGTTTTTTTTAATTTAATTATTTTTTTATTTAAACTAATGATGAGCTGACTCAATTTTTCAAAATCCATGATGATTTATTAACAATATTTTTGTTAAAAAGACAATGTCAACAATTTTTTTTGCCAAAAAGACAATACCAAAAAACTTATACTAACAAATTCTCATAATTTTCTCTAATGTTTTTCAGACAACACTGCCTAGGATGTGCAAAATGTACACACTTATTCTTCCAAAGTTTCTTTAGACCTATTCCATAACCTTTGCCCTCCACGGAATGCTCTTTTTGTTACACTAGAGTTATTTTCTTCAATGTAGTACTTCTTTTTTCTACACAACTCTTTTCCTCATCTCAGTTTATAAAACTTCTCCATAACACAATTCTTTAACTCCTTGTGATTTATGAAATAAACATTAAATAAATATTTTATTTTTAAATTAAATCAAATCGATACATGATATCAGTAAGAAAAACCGAATTTATTTTCCAAATTTTGAAATGAGAACCAGATAAAAGGAGAGTTCTATTGACTGGACAGTTGTTTCGCAGAGTGTTGTTCCGAGGAGGGGATGGGGACCAAGGTGGGTCGATGTTTGGGGAATTGTATCGCAACTGGTACCCACCGCCTTTCCAATGGTGGAATGATAAGCAGCTGCATGTCGGTTAGATGACTTAAAACTCTCTCGTCTCTTAAATTTCCGAAATGGGTGTTATTCATTCTTCGGGTGGATATCACGCTCAGCTCTTAAAGTCCGATTCCCCACTTTAACTGCTTTGATGAGGACGTCGCTCATCATGCTGCATGAGTCAATGATAGGGCGACACGTTTAAATCAACACAAATACTGTCTTAATCTTATCGACACACGTCCCGGAGAGGGTGGAGAAAATGGTGAGCCGTGTCAACCATAATGGAATAGAATAATGAGTATTATGTACACGTGTCTGTCCACTCCGCTCGTAATTGCGAGATAGGGAAGCGGTCAAGCTAAATGGTGTCAATCTGCCTCTTTACTCCCCTTGCAATGATTATCTCCCATCTTCTCCCTATTTAAATTGGTTACCACAACTATCCTCCCCACACAGCCACCCCATGTAATGTCTATTGGTAGGCAGACCCAGACTCCCAATATCAACGCCCTGTGGCTTCTTGTTTTTCAAGTACCCAGCAGCACTTGTGTGTCATAATAGAAGGGAGTTTCGTAAGTTGGGAATGGGCGGGTTTCCAGTTTTTGTATGGCTGCTGCTTCTGGTTGATTTGTGTTCATCAGTATTGTTGGAACATCAACCTCTTGTTTTAACTTATCACAATGGTCCCCTCCTCACCACTAGGCGCAGTGTGGATGTCCATGTGATTTGGTATGGCAGATTCAGTCCTGCTCAGCGTTCCATTGTGGCGGATTTTGTGCAGTCCTTGGGAGCCAGCAAGGCCAAGGAGCCGTCTGTGTATAGCTGGTGGAAAACCACTGAGAGATACAGTGGTACCTCCAACAAGTCCGCCGCCATGGCAACCACAAGGCTGGGAAAGCAGAAGTTGGACGATGGCTATTCTCTTGGCAAATCACTCAAGCGGTTGGACGATGGCTATTCTCTTGGCAAGTCACTCAAGCTGAGCCAAATTGCGGCGCTCGTGGAGAGGGCGATTGCTTCCGGAGCACTGCCGGAGAATGCAATGCCGTGTATTTGGTTCTCACGTCCGAGGATGTTACCGTGGAGGGCTTCTGTATGAGCTGTGGATTCCATAGTAGTCTCTCGCCGACGAAGAATCTTCTTGTGCCATATGCGTGGGTCGGGAACTAAGAACTTCAATGTCCAGGGCAATGCGCGTGGCCCTTCCATCAGCCAATCTACGAACCGCAGACTCCTCCTCTGGTGGCACCAAACGGCGACATGGACATAGATGGGATGATCATCAACATTGCGAGCGTTGTGGCAGGGGCAGCCACTAATCCATTCAACAACGGCTACTTCCAAGGGGATCCTGCGTCACCTTTAGAGGCCGTGTCTACGTGCCCGGGCATATATGGAAAGGGGGCTTATACGGAGTTCCCTGGGGAGCTTCTTGTGGATAAAACAACGGGGGTAAGCTACAATCCGTATGCAGTTAATGGGAGAGAGTTGCTGCTGCCGGTGATGTGGGATCCGGATACCAGATGTTGCACTGCCTTGATCATCTTTGTAAATGTCGCCAATGGAAATAGATATGTGTGTTTCTCAAATATGATAATCAAAAGATAAAAAATATAATACATATTTTAATGTAGATTTTCGATTTATGAATTAATGCATATAATATAATATAATTTTAAGGATAAGCTGTACGTTGTTTTGGTAAGCATCGGGAGATCTGAACAGGGGACTTACAGTAAAAAATCTCAGCTCAAGTCCTATCACAAGGAATTCAATGTACATCTAAATCTAAAAAATATAAAATTATTTTAATTTTATTTTCAATTTTAAGTTTAATTTATATTATTTATTACATATAAAAACTTATCTGCGTATTAAATTTTATTATTATATTATCAAAATAAAATTATTTTATTTTATTTCAATTTTAAGTTTATTTTATTATTTATTTACATATAAAACTTACTAATTAATTTATTATTATTACTATCATTTGCCCATCTGGTTTCACGAGCATTTGGTGAGTGAGTGATCTGACGTCCACCGGAAATTGTTTTTTTATAGAATAACCGTAAGTCCAAAGGGATTTTGAACCGGTGACCCGCTATCGTCAAGAGAGTGCTTATTAGCGCACCATATATCGTCGGTCAATCCCAAAGCCCTGGGCTAAGTATTAAATTTTATTATTATTTAACTGAAGGTAATTTTTTTTAATTGGTAATATTATTTAACTTTATTAGATAAAAAAAAAATATATAATTATTGAATCACGTTTATTAAATTTATTATTATTTATATTTATATGTAAGTGTTTTTTTGGAGATGAGCGAGATATTGTTTACTTTTTTCATTTCCATTTTGACATTTGTCATCTTTTTTTATATGGGTTGACTTTAATTTAAGGAATTACACATCTTATTGTAAAATAGACCATTTTGTTAAATAAAATTTGCTTATATATAAATGAATGTTATAAATAATAATGAGGAACTCATCATAGAGGAACTTATTAGAATTGGAATAATCTCAGATCTCAAAGAAATTGGTGGGTAGAGAGCTATGTGGCACGAATATAATTTTTTAAATTTATTAATAATAAACATTAAGACTAAGCATATGTCGAGCATATTCCCTTGAGGATCATCTAGGCCCTCATTACTGATTCTCATCCACGTTAGTTGAAATAAAAATTCATGGCAATTAAATTAAATTATTATATTTTTTAAAAATAGATTTTTTTTTTTTTTTTTTTTTTTTTTTTTTTTTTTTTTTTATTATTTTTTTTTTTTTTTTAAATTAACTATTCTATTGGACTAAAATATAGTACAATCAAGAGAGACAAGAAACCGGCCGACCGGAAATGCTAAAACTATCAACCTCAGTCCCGAGAAGGGGTGAACCATTCATGGAGCTATAGCAATTGACTTGAGAGCAAAAAACTGACTTTTACCCCACAGGGGCATAATTCTCAACACGATGTTTTTTCCTTTTCTTTTTATTGACTTTTATCCAGCCATCCTGGGGAGTATGAGCTAAAACAACTTGAAGAATGGAGTTCTCCAACAGGGGGATCTCCTTATCTGATTCAGAAGAGGAGGTCTCATGGACGCGTTTCTGGGAGATTGTTGTGACAGTGGTATGCGCAGGAGTATCAGTGGACAAATCCATCGTCTGATGCGCCTGGTCCAATTCTGCATCGCTCTCCTCATCTTCAGAGCCTGAGGAATCAGAGCTCACTGCTGGCGGCGGAGAACAAGGGGTCCAACACTTGGGTTTGGTCTTTGCAAAGTTGCCCTTTTTCGAATTTGCAGGCAGCGATGGGCATGAATTCTGCAAGCGCCCTGTTAGGTGATAGTGGCGGCAGCGGAAGGCAGTGTTTTCGTAATCTAGGTTCTGGGTCCAAACAAAGTCATTGATCTTGAGAATGATTTGATCTGGTAGTCCCTTGCTTAGATCTATCTCCACACATAATCTGGCATATGTGTAGAGACCTTAATGCTCCCGCCTGGAATCTCCCATTAAAATGTTGCCTAAGGTGTTGCTTATGCTCCTAAAGACTGCTAAATGCCACAGGTGTGCTGGAAAGTTTGGAAGTCTGATCCAGACAGGCGCCTTGGTGATGATAGCGGATGCTAGGTCAAAATCTGGGAACCATGGAGTTAAGAAGAGTCCTGTTGTACCCATAAACCAAGGACCTTCTTCTAAGGCATGTTCATAGTGCTTAGGATTGTCGAACAGAACTATAAAATATCCTTTTGAGCAGAAGCAGACCTTGCAATGGTGAGTCCAGTTGTCATAGATCCAGTCATAGAGGTCCTTAGAGCGTGGCCAGAGCCCATTGAATTTGCAGATGATGGCCCTTTTAGCAAATTTTTGAAGGTTATCTGCCAAGCAGGGTGGGAGATCTCAATAGAGGGAACCTCCTCTAACTTGTCAACCAGAAAAGGTTTGGGTTTGGGAGTCTCAGGGGAAATGGGAACCTCAGAGTGTACTGCGGCTTTGTAGGAGAAGGGAGGTGCAGAAGAAGATTTACATGCAACTCCACCTCTCAAGCAAAGGGAAAACACTAAAGAGCTATTATTTTTTATGCTGTAAGAAGAGAGGGGAAGAGGATCATCGAGTTGTTTACCTTGAAATATATGTCTCTGAAGGGTTGTCGGGATCCCGAATCTGCGTTTCAGTTTTACCTTGAGATTCTGCACCAGATCTGAAGGGTATACCCATTGCAGAATGGTCTTGCCTGAGATTTGTGTGATTTGAACCTGAAAGGGGGCAGAGAAATTTTCGGAGGCACTCTGGTGTGGCGCAAGAGTTGCTATAGAGTCTCCATTTTTTCCCGAGGCTGTTGCCATGTTATTGATATCAGCTCATATTCATTTAACCCATCATTCAGTTTCTTGTGGAGGCTTCAATCTATTCCATTATAGCTCTGATCTTGTATTGCCAGTGCTTTGATGACATCGATCTCTGTTCCAGAACCCCACATAAAGAGGGAAAAATCCATGCTCAGGGCAGGGTATTTTCCTGCATAACTCTGCAGCAGCTTCTCTATCTCCAAAGGGCTGGCGTTTCGATTTCCATCATAGCCTACCACAGAACACTCTGTTGAGGGTATGATCCGCAGGCGTCTGAGAGTCAGAGCCAAACTATTAAGGCCGATTAAATTTCCAGCTATTTGCTCCGGGAGAGGGGCCACGACAGGCAACAGAGCTGTCCAGTTTTCCACCTCCGAGCTTCTTATAATCTTTATCTTAAGCAAGGAATAAGAAAACCCTACTTTCGGCGGTGCAGCATAAGACAGTGATAATCGTAAGGGTGTGGATTCAGGCTGGTGGTTTATGGACCCACCAGTAGTTTTGCAAACGCAGGAAGGTTGGATCGATGCCATTGTTGTTGCAGCGAAACTCTTCGTAATTTGCAGAGGTCAATCCCTTCCCTTCTCCAGTATTTCCATACACAACTCGAGGAGGGAACAATGATAAAATAGATATTTTATTACATGAAAGAAATTTAATAAATTTTTCATTAATTTTAAAAATTAAAAATTTAATTATTTAGATAATCATGTATATTTTGGAATGGTTTTTGGAATTTTAATTTAATTATTAATAATTATTAGGTGGATGGTAAGGGTTTAACCTCCATGAAGTATTCTAGAATTTTCATAGTAGTATACACAAATCAATGATTGAGATTTATCTCCAAAGTAATTATGTTTTTTAATCTTTTTAATTAAATTAATTGTTATATGAGCAAGTGTCATATGAAATGAGTTTCATAGTAGTATACACAAATCAATAATTGAGATTAATTTTAAGATTATGGTTAAATTAGATATTAAATCGATATATGAGATTTTTTATTTAAAGTTTATAAAGGAATATATATTTTAATCCTCTTTGAATTTGAACCTATAACATTTTACCAAAGAAACACATACTCTTAACCTTGTTTTATATGTATATATATATATATATCTTAAATTTCTCTCCTTTATATTTACACTTTGTTAAATATGAAATTGAGATTTATAATTTCTCCATTCCACATACAAAACAAATATAGGTAAAATAAACAATTCAATAATATGAATATTTTCTAGACTATAAATACATATCATATACTTAGTAGGTACTCCTTCAAATCAAAAGTGAGGAGTGTTTACTTATTGTTTCAAATTAAAAATGGGGAAAATGTTTTCTCACTCATTATTAAAGAAAAGTAAGACATAATAACAAAATTATTAACAATGTTAGCATTCAAGTAATGGAAAAATTATCACATCAATTAAATAACTCACTTTCATCTAAACTAAATATTTCCATTTAAAAAATATATTATATTTATTGTAGAATTGAGGCTTCTGTGATTCATCATAGTTATACATAAGAGCTTCGGCGTAAATCACATGAAAAGATACCTTTTGTCGACGCGTTTCGACCAACTAGTTGGTTCATCGTCGACAAGTTGAAGAAACAGATCTGGCCTAGCAAGTTAAATAGACTGTGCAGAGACTCCAACGGCTACATAACGGCTATATTTGACCCTAGGACCTAGGGCAAAATTAAATTGATAAATTTAGTCTTTAAGATTAATAAAATTATATTTCTAGGAATAAGAGAAATTAGGTGCAATTAATAAATGAGCGAATAGTATTACAAGAAATTTATTTAATAACATTGGGCTTAATAAAATTATACTAATGGTTATTTAAAAATTATTAATCAATGATTCTTTGTTTGAATGACCT
>APFE030429207.1:52904-70747 GCA_000404065.3 Pinus taeda
AATACATATATATAATTTAATAAATAAATAAAGATATATAATTATCTATGTAACTTAATTATTCCCTCAAAAGAGGTCATTCAAACAAATAATCATTGATTAATAATTTTAAATAACCATTAGTATAATTCTATTAAGCCCAATGTTATTTAATTAAATAAATTTCTTGTGATACTATTCGCTCATTTATTAATTACACCTAATTTCTCTTATTCCTAGAAATAGAATTTTATATTATTAATTCTTAATAATAGTAAGAATAAATTTATTAATTTAATTTTGACCTAGGTCCTAGGGTCAAATATAGCCGTTATGTAGCCGTTGGAGTCTCTACACAGTCTATTTAACTTGCTAGGCCAGATCTGTTTCTTCAACTTGTCCTGACGATGAACCACACTAGTTGGTTCGAAACGCGTCGACAAAGGTATCTTTCATGTGATTTACGCCGAAGCTCTTATGTATAAATATTATATTTATTTTAATTTTTAAATAAAATTACTTTTTAGCCTATTTATTAAAAACACCTGATTGGGGTGTGAGATTGCTGGAGATCATCTAGGGATCGTCATCATGATTGATCACTTAATTTCTTGGGATGGTGGGTGGCCTCGCCCATGCCCTCACACGCTCCTCCTTCTTAATGATATGGAGGGTCGTAGATCACAATGGATCCACGACGTGCAGTTTGGCAATGGCATTACAATTACAGGTGATGGGAATAGAGGATCATTTGTGAACATTTCTCTGGGCATTGAACTGGTGTCATTGGTATCTTAGGGGGCCTAAGGCAACTATTTTCTAGTTCATGGTGCATGGAATGCTGGGAGAACACTTGGTAGCATTCTGTCTATTCTCATGGTTGGCGCACATAGTCTGGTATGTTTCCATGATTATCCTATTCCTAGGGATGGGGGTTGAAATTCTTGATTCACCTCGCGTTTGGAGGGGAAAAGGAACAATGGTAAATTTGGAAGTTTCTATGATTAAAAGATCTGGCTTTCTCGACTATGTTATGTTATTATTTGTCTTTTTTGGCAATTTACTATCTCGTACGGGCATGATTACTAGTTTTCAGGTCCTTTTTATTAGGTTTAATCTACATGTTCAATGTGGACCTTACCATTTCAAGTTAGAACTGGATTAGAAAACCTTGTGGAGAGCAAGGGTTTAGATATCTGGATGGGGCTGAGTCTATGAACTCTGGTCTTAGGGGTACAAGGGGATCATTGTTCTCATTTAGAAGGTGCCTTACACTCTGGGAGGGTTCTTGTTTTTCTCTATGTATTGGCTTGGGTGGTGGATTCATGGTGTGTTGCAGTGCCGCTCGACACTACCTCTATTCTTTTGCCCTCCCATTAAGTTTATGTTTGATTTCTGAGTGATTTTCTGTATTTTTGCTACTCCATATTCACCTAAGTTGCTTCTCCCTCCGGTCTCTACACAGTGGGTTGGGTATCGAGTGTGGGTAGGTTAGAGCAAGCTGACGAAGGGTGGTCTGGTTTGTTCATAATGGCGAAGACTCTTCCTTGTGGTGGTGCTTCTGGGCACGGAGGTCGTGGTCGCAAGAATCAAGGTGGCAAGGGAAAGGAATCAGGCTCGACATCCGGTAAGCTTTGAGACAGTGTGACAAGAAAATGAATGTTGAGATTTTGCAAAACACTTTCCATGCCTATTGTGTAGGGACCCCAGCCCAGGTTAAGAATCTGATTTCGACTCGGGAGGTTGAATTAAACTTGAAAACTGAGATTGAGCCACCGACAAAGGATTGGAGTGATTTAATTCCTAACCCTGGTTATACTCGCAGTCGCCTCACATTGTATAAACAGTCCATTCATCTCTTTTGGCTTATGAAATGTATTGTGGCTAAAGCAATGTCTTCCTCCCTCAAGCTAGCTATAAATGTGGATTCTGATTCGGGTCTTAGAGACATTCAAAAAGAACTCCAACTAATTCAACTCCATCTGCAACACCAGAATGCTCACCTTGGCCGCAGTGAGTACCACATTCCATGTCTGCCCCAATATGAACTGCCAGGCTCAAGTGTGAATGATCATGCTCTGGTGGAATCGTTAAATGATTAGTTGCTAGAAATTCATGTTTGATCATTTTTGGCTTATATTTTGATGTGTATGTCGGGTAGAATTTATGTTTAGAGTTTTATGTTTACTAGATGATGTACAAAATATAAGTCTTATAGGGCTTGGATAGACAAACTCAGACTATTTATGTTTTGGATTGTTTATAATGTGGTTCTATGGCCAATAGACCTGGTTTCCCACTAGGTAGGTTGAGGCTGTCGAACATTTTTTTATGTTTGTAACCTATCTGATTATTGAAATGAATGAATGGAAAAGTATTTCGAGCTTACAAAAAATATTATTTACAAAAAGTTTCCAATTAATCAAAATTACTTTTAATTAGAATTATTTAAAAAAATTACATTTAAATCTTTGTATTAATAAAAACTTGATAACCATACTTTTTACAATTATATCACAATTTAAATTACTAAGGAATAAGAAATAAATATGCATCACTATAATATGACACTGAAAATAAAACATAAATAAGTAGGCTCATGCAAGAGATCAATTACTGAAGTCATAAAAACTTTTACAAGAAAATAGCTCTTATTTTATTACAATATAATGAATATTTCTTTGGAACTAGGAAAGGTACAAGGGTTTTACATAGGTTGATTATGTAGTCAAATATTTATTTATATATCATAAATAAAAATCAAATATATTTATTTTTAAGATGTGATTATAGAGCTTCATGTTCAAAATCCATGATACCTATGATGTTGTAGGAACACACCTTAAATTAAATTTTATTTAAACAAGTCATTTTTGGCATGGCTTTTTACACTATTCTTGATGCTAGCATATTAATAAATATGATAAGATTTAAATTTAATTATGTATTTTTAAAGATTTCCTTTAGGTATTTAAGGGATTTTTTTAGGTAGAATGATATAAAATGTTTAATTGAAAAATTAAATGGGCTTAGTTTTGATTTTATTCAACTGATTATAGCTAGATCATTACTTAACCAATTTTTTTATAAAACAGAAAATATCTAATTTTTTGGTCTCTGGCTTTAGGGATTCTTAAGATAACTCCCACACAAAATTGCTTTAACTAATTATGATAAAGACCCACCTTAAATCATGTTCAACCTGAGACGTTATTGGGGATTGTTTTGTTTAGGAATCATCATCCTTGACATAAAGACTTCTTAACTACGGTGAATATACATGGTCACTCGTTATTGTGGGACCCACATGAGTTGTGCAAAGACAATCATAATTACTTCTAGAAAGATGAGAAAGAAAGAAAGAAAGAAAATTTTAATGTCCACAAGGCTAAATATAGTCTATGGGACCTCTTTTAGAGTTCAAAACTTGAAAAAAAATATGCACCTCAAGAAATTTAATCCTCTTAAATATGGATCTATATTGGTTCTATATATGCATATAGTATATGTAACTTTTCATTTTTAAAATTGTATTTTTGAATGCATAACTAGATACAATGCCTTGAAAGTTTACTTGGACACTTGGATTGTATAAACTACATCACATAAATTTGCAATTCGAACAAATCTTTGCTAGACAAAATTTAAATTTAAATTTAAAATTAGAATTAATGGCTCACGGAAAATGACTCCAAGTTAATTTAATTTTTTTTAAAGGAGATAGATAAAATTCTAAAACAAACTCCCTTCTTTAAGTTGATTGTCGAATACCTGAAGGTCACTCCACATGATTTTTATTTAATCTCATTATCAACACACATTGACTTTAGTCATTTCCTTTGTGCAATTACATTCACTCTAATGAAAGATGCTTTTGATTTAATTGCATTATCAACACACATTGACTTTAGTCATTTCCTTTGTGAAATTACATTCACTCCAATGAAAGATGCTTTTTATTTAATCTTATTATCAACACACATTGACATTAGTCAATTCCTTTGTGCAATTACAGTTTTTGTGCACCAGTGCCCAGAAGGACCTATGGTAATGTTTCTCCTCATTACCATACATGTTATAGCTTGGATATAATATGTATATAATATTTTGACATAGTGATATGATTGGGAAAAATGATTTTTCTAGGTGGTTTGAGCAACATCTATCAAACAGACATTGGCACAAGTGTGAGACTATTGCAATCCTAAACACTTTTCCTCCCCTCCATCCTCCACCCATAGGTTATATATCTTTCCTTCGGTGTATCTTTGCACCTTTAGGCAGAAAATAAAACAAGTGTAATATGTTTCCTTGCTGCTTAGTACCTTCCTCTTATGCAAAAAGTAATTGATAGTGTAAGATTAAAAGAAATACTACTACTATGTAAATAATTGTCAGTATTTATAGCAATTTTTTAACATTAGATAGATTAGTATGCTGAGTAGAAAAGTTACTTTTATAACTACTATGTGAAATGGAATGAGAAGCAAATCAATTTTATATTTATCCTTTTATGTTTTAAAATATTATAGTACTAAAGTTGTTATCCACATTGTTTTAACGTATAAAGCATATATTTATGTTTTCACACACATTGACTTTAGTCATTTCTTTTGTGCAATTACATTCACTCCAATGAAAGATGCTTTGATTTAATCTCATTATCAATACACATCGACTTTAGTCATTTCCTTTGTGCAATAACAGTTTTTGTGCACCAGTGCCCATGAGGACCTATGGTAATGTTTCTCCTCATTACCCTACATGTTATAGTTTGGATGTAATATGTATATAATATTTTGACATAGTGGTATGATCGAAAAAAAAAAAAAAAAAAATGATATTTCCAAGTGGTTTAAGCAACATCTGTCAGACAGACATTGGCACAAGTGTGAGACTATTTCAATCTTGAACAGGTTTCCTCCCCTCCATCCTCCACCCTTTAGGTTATATATATTTCCTTCGGTGTATCTTTGCACCTTTAGGCAGAAAACAAAACAAGTGTAATATGTTGCCTTGCTGTTTAGTACCTGCCTCTTATATAAAAAGTAATTGATAATGTAAGATTAAAATAAATACTATTGCTATGTAAATAATTTTCCATACTTATAACAATTTTTTAACATTAGATAGATTAATATGCTAAGTAGTAAAATTACTTTTAACTACTATGTGAAATGGAATGAGAAGAAAATCAATTTTATTTATGTTTTAAAATATTGTAGTACTAAAATTATTATCCACATTGTTTTAATCTATAAAGAATACATTTATGTTTTCACCTTATAAAATACACATTTGTAACCTAAACATACCCACATAATTTTTTTTTTAAATAACTATTCGAATTACTGATGCACAAATTATAAATAACTACATGGTAAATTTATTCTTACAATTTCTTAGAGAATTCTCATTGTTGATACATCTGTTTAACTGAGACAATCCGAGGTTCTAAGATTAATAATTTTGTATGCATGCTTATTTATTATAAGACATCATTTTATAACCAGCAACAATTTATTTCTTGGATTAATGTTTCTCCCTTCGTTTGATAATGTCATCACTTCTTTAGGTTCCAAGTGTGAAGTACAACACATTATTTAAACACCATACTTCATATGGAAATAAGGTTGGCTTGTTTGGAATTTTGTAGTACACACAATACATGTATGTCCGATGTCCCCATTTCCCCATTTTGTTTATCGAAACAACGTTGTGGGTTACATTTATAAGTCTCATATCAATGGTTGTGAACCCATGTATCTAACACCGCTTAGGTTGCCATTTGGTTAACCTTTAATATTTCATTTCCCCCAAGATGAAGCTTACAAACTTCACAAAGATTAGGGTATTGGTTGGTTGTCTCGTTTAGACATCTGTATGCATCCAGGTCGTTATCTCACTGCCTGATCGAGGGGTGTGAAAGACTCCAGGAGGAAGTTAGGCAACTATCTGGCATAGTCTCGACTTGGGCTCTCATTTGGTTAGGCTTCATCTTGAGAACCCGTCTGAAACATGTTACAGAACTCAGGGATTTCACACTAGCAGGTACTCAATTTTCCCAAACTATCCCAGGATTTTTTTCTGTTTAGACTTGAACGAGGTGTCTTCTATTCACATTGCTCCACTAGCAATGATATATTTTCACTGAGGGTTTGGTTACATTAATGAAACTTATGGGTTCTTCCTCATGGTGAATAATCATCGATGCCCAGGTAACTCAAAAATCCCATTTGATATCCTTCTACTGTACTGCAATTTATCACTAGGGTTTATTAATTTCTTCTTGTTGTTATGGATATGGGATTTCTCAGCTACAGGTATGGCCGGAGTGCTCAGGTAATAGTATTCAATTAAAACTTTCCTTTTAAGGGCGTATTTGAAAATATATTTCTTTTTTAAGACGTGGGCTGACCCTCATCTTGGTTTCTTTGTTTTTTTTACAGGTATACTGTGGATTCGAGTTCGAGTCCCCCATTTAACTTGTTTCTTCTCAACTAGATGTGCTCCTAATCGTCGTTTTATTCCATTTCTCCAGGTGCTTATTTCCTCATCTCTATATGAGGGCTTACCCATGCTTGAAAGCTTATTTATTCTTATGGCTCCTCGTTCCTGGAAGTTGTCACAGTTTGTTCTCTGCATAGGTTGCATCAATTGTTGACTTGTGTTTAGGGTTTGACTTATCTTTCAGTTGTTTTCTTTTTAAAGGATTAACATGACTTATGTATCAATGAATTTTGGCCAGCAAAATTTAGAGCTCGACTTGAGAGCGGAAGTAATTATGATTGTAATTGTTTTTTTTTATTTAATTGGTTTTTTTCGCCAGACAGACTTGACCTCACGGTCTGTTGTGTAGGTTCCACTTGTTCTTGTCCCGAAAACTCCTGGGTTTTATTGTTGGATTGCAAATGAACTATATATGAACTCTCTTTAGAAGCTACATAATTTTTACTCCTTATAGTATGTATTGTTCTGTTTTCCGTCAATATATTCTGTTGAATGCAATTTTTTCGAATTTTTATTGGGGTTTCTCTATACAGGTTTTAGAGATACCAAGAATTACACCTCTGAATTCCCTCTTGTTTAATGCTCATGAATGTAATATATTTTCTTGTTAGAGAAGGCTGTAAATCTTAATTTCTGGTTAAGTTATAGGTATGTGGCAATTTCTCCTTAGTTTGGCGCTGTTAGATAGACTCCTTACTCTTAATTTGTAATTGTGTTGTTTGCAAGATTAATTATAGGATTAGCACGGGAAATCAATGGTGTAAATTTACTAAAAGTCTACATACTTTTCTTGGGTAGCTTTAGGGTATTATTATTAAGCTTCTACGGAGGTTTTGGTAGTTATATTGAAGTCTATTACATTATCCCTTATAGATCTAGACACTCGACAAGGGTTAGGATCTCCCACACAGGGAACTCGACCCTTTGATCATGCGATGTATATATAGATTTAGCGAGTTCCACAGACTATTCTGAGCGAAACCCATCATACGATTGGAATTAACTCAGAACTCTTATTCCACTGAATTAAATTTTTAGTTATGGTTTCCTGGCTATGCCATGACCCCTGTCTATTCTACTGGAATTTATATTCTACACCCAACAATTATTTTTTTATCTAAATGGAACATTGTTCCTAATTCACATTCTTGCTATTAATTCTCACACATAAATATAGAGCTTACTATAACAATTTAGCAATCATACTTGGTCACATACATAACATAAAAAATTCCAAGAAAAACTTATCTATAATAACTTGAATCGTACATAATGCTCTACAAGAAAGACCTATCCTCCCTTCGAATGAGAACATCAATTACATCTTGTTATCCCCCCGAGCTCTAACTTCACATATCCGTTATATTGATAGTGATCCTGGTTGGATCAAACCACATGCATCAAGGTTTCCCTAGCCTATGACCCATAGCCCTACGTATGTGTTATAGTTTCCACTGGTCCTTGCCCATCCCAAGAATACTCTTTAGGTAGCGTCCTTCCCCACCTGTACAACGTCTTGTTCAAGTGAACTTTCTTATCACTCTCTTGGTGTTCCCTTTCTTCTTGGTGTTCCCTTTCTTCTTGGTGAGTTTTCAGATGAAGAAAAAAAAAACCCATTCTCTTCGTTCTGAGATCTTTTATCTTTAAGGAAGAAAGAAAGACTAACTGCCATAATTTTCTAAGAGTTTTTTACAATTAATTAAGGTATTTCCAGGAGTTCCAAGACTTGTCTCCTCATTTTATTCATTAAACATACTAATTCCATTTAATAATTTTCTTTTGTTCAAACGACTTGTCACCAAGTCCTATTTTCCAAGGCCTTAATTCTAAAAACAAAATAACTGATAATAATAAATTATTTACATTACTAAGCATGTTATATCTCTCCCCCCTTGTGCAAAACACCATCCCTAGTGTTCATTCTTGCCGATTGGAATAGGTCAATGTATCCTTGTTGCATAAATTCTTCATCCTCCTAGGTAGCCTCTTTCGAACTAAAGTGTCTCCACTGCACTTTAACTTGGGTGATAACTTGCCTCCATAATGTTATTTCTCTCCAATCAAGAATATGCATGGGATCTACCAAAAATTCTTCGTCTGGTTCGACCTGTCAGATAGTACAGTTATGTTGTCAATTGTTTTTATATTTGATTTAATATACTCATTCATAACATCAATAAAAACTTTATTTTTATTTTTACCTGCACAACCTGCCAATTAATTTCATGCCCGGAATAATAAATATATTTCTTTAATAAAGAGACATGAAACATATTGTGCACTCATATATGACTTGGTAATGCAATTTGATATGTTACAAGTCCCACTCTTCCCAATATTTGGAAAGGTCCACAGTATCAGAGTGCCAATTTGGCATAATCACCCCATATTAGAGTGCTTTTCTTGGGTTTGTTATGTATGTAGACATTATCTCCCACTTGGAATTCTCTATAAGTCCTTTTCTAATCTACGTATGCTTTCTGCTAATCTTGAGAATTTTTTAAATTATGTTGAACTTTCTTCACTGCTTACTCCATTTCAACTAACATGTCAGGCCCTAAGATCAACTTATCCTTGGATTACTCCAATTTGTAGGTGTCCTGCACCATCTTCTATATAACACTCATAAGGACTCATTTTTAAGGACTCATGATAATTATTGTTGTAGGAAAATTTCACTAAGTGGAGGTACTCCTCCCACTTAGTTAGTTGTTGCATTATGTACATCCTTAACATATTCTATAGGACCTAATTTACTCATTTGGTTTGTCCATCTGTTTGCAGAAGGAAATCCGTACTAAACTGAACCTGTGTACCTAACCAGGTAAAAACGGTTTTCCAAAATGCAGAAGTGAATTTGACATCCTTGTCTGAAATTACCACATTCGGCATCCCATGCAACTGAAAAATATCTTTCATAAATATTTATGTGATTTCCACCGCTTTATAAGTGGATTTAATAGGAATAAAATGGGTTGTTTTGCTTAACTTGTCTACCACCACCATGATGGAGGCATTTTTTTTCCTGGTCCTAGGCAATCTTGTGATAAAGTTTAAGGTAATGATGTCCCATTTCCATTAAGGAATAGGAAGCAGATGGAGGAGACCTGCAGGGTGTTTGTGCTCCAACCTAACCTATTGGCACTCCAAACATTTGGCTAAGTACTCAACAATGTCTTTCCTCATGCCTGGTCTAGAAGTAATCTCTCTTAATTGCAGTAAGTAACTTATGATATCTAGGATGAGCTCTGTAGGGATTTTGATAGAATTCATCCGATAAGAATTATTTAAAGGCCATCTGATTTGGAATGTATAACCTCCCACTAAATGTCAACATATAATCATGGTGTATAGCATATTCAAAGGCTCCCCCAGAATTTATTGCATGTTTGGCTTGTTGCCACAAGAATATATATTCTGGGTCCTTGAAAGAAATCTCTTTAATCTGATTGAAAAGATTAATTTCTGCCTGGCTATAAGTAATTTCATACACAAAATTCACTTTCCAGCTTAATGCATCAGCCACATGGTTCTCCTTTCCTCTCAGGTGTTTAATTTCAAAATCGAATTCACTTAAGAATGCTAACCATCTAGCTTGTCGAGCATTTAAATTGGGTTGTTTGAAATAACTGGTTAAACTTCTATGATCTGTTAATAAAAAAAAAAAATTTCCTAATAGATAATGACGCCACATTTTAATGTGTGAAAAACTGCGATTAGTTCCAAATCATAAGAAGAATAATTTTTCTCATGTTCTTTCAGCTTACAAGATTTGTATGTGATCACCTTATCTTCTTGCATTAAGACTCCCCAAATACCTTCCTTACAGGCATCTGTGCAGACCATAAATTCTTTTTCTGGGTCTGCTATCTTCAGCACAAGGTCAATCGTTAACAATTGCTTCAGCTGTTCAAAATTGTTTTGACATTATGTTTTCCATTTAAATGCTTTTCCTTTATTTTGTAACGAAGTCATAGGGTAAGCTATTTTTGAAAACCCTTTTATGAAACGATGGTAATATCCATCCAACCCCATAAAAGATCGAATATCCACCATGTTTTCAGGGACAGGGAATTCCATAATAGTCCTAATTTTCTCTGGGTTTACCACTATACCCTCTCATGAAATTACATTACCCAAGTACTGAATTTGTTCCTGGTAAAAATTGCACTTGCTAAATTCAGCGTAGAGCTTATTTTTCTCTTAAGGTCTGTAATATCACTCTGAGATGCTCCTTATGTTCCTCTAAAATATTTGAATATATAAGAATATCGTTGATAAAAATTAGAACAAATTTGTCCAAATAAGGATGAAATATGTTGTTCATTAGACTTATAAAAGTTGTTGGCACATTAGTAAGTCTGAATGGAAACACTACAAATTCGTATTGACCGTATCGAGTCTTGAACGTTGTCTTACAAATATCTCGTTATTTTATTTTGATTTGATGATATCTTGACCTTAAATAAACTTTTGAAAATATTGTTTCACCTTTAACTTGATAAAAAAAAATCATCAATTCTTGGTAAATGGTACTTGTTTTTAATCGTTAGCCTGTTCAATTGCTGATAGTCGATACACAATCACAGGGTGCCATCCTTTTTCCTTACAAACAACATTGGGGCTCCCCAATGTGACACACTCGGTCAAATGTATCCTTTGCCTAACAACTCTTGAAGTGGAATATTGATTTCAGTCTATTCTGCTATACTCATCTGGTAAGGGGTTTTGGACACTAGCACTGCTCCTACAATTAGTTCTGTGGTAAAATCAATTTCTCTTTTTGGCGATAATACTAGAATCTTTTCAGGAAAAGCATCCAAAAACTCTTGAACCACTAGTATCTTTTCCAAGGTATTTATTTTATATTTAATATTGTTGAAGCCCACTGGTAGCCCATATATCTAGCCATTTGTTCACCAAAAACATGAGTGAACCCACAAGCTGCCTGTAAATGGTGGCCCCCACTACTTCACCTAAAGTAGCATCCTCTTTCCTCTAGTTTCCTGCTAGAGGATTCTCCATGGTTTTGCACCTATCCATGCGAAACCTTTGAAGTATCTCACTGGCATACTTTCCCTAAGAGACAAACAGTTCCCCATCTCCTTGCCATACATCCAATCCAAGGTAGTAGTACATAAGGTTCATGTCCTTCATATCAAACTCTCTTGCAAGATCCTACTTGCAATAATTGATCAGCTACTCATCACCAGTAAGGATAAATTCATTGAAACATAAAACAATAATCATTAATTTAACTTCTACCACAATGTGATAAAGGTTTGCATCTGCTTCACTTTTGGTGAAGCCAAAACCGATGAGATAGTTGTCAATCCTAGTATTCCAAGCACAAGGTTCTTGCTTGATTCCATACAATTCTCGCTTGATTCTACACACATGCAACTCTCTGTCGAAGGTCTCAAACTCCTCTGACTGCTCAATATACACCTCCTCCTCAATAACTCCATTGAGGAATGTTGTCTTCACATCCATCTGGTGGATATTCCACCCCATTTGCATTGACAATGCTATAATTGACCTGATGGATAAGTACATTGTGATTGGACCAAAGATCTCCTCATAGTCAATTCCCTCCACTTGAGAGAACCCCTTAGCCAAAAATCTGGCCTTGTGTTTCTCTATGCTCCCGTCTGCTGCATGCTTTACCTTATAAATCCATCTCGAACCAACCACTAATTTGTCTGCTAGTCTTGGGACCACTTCCCAAACACTGTTTTTGACAATGGAATAATATTCCTCTACCATAGCACCAACCCATACTAGTTTCTCTATAGCTTCCTCGAATGAGGATGGCTATATCTCTACCATCTCACTCATTAAAACCATATAGCTAGTGTACTGATTCAGTGACCTCCTCTGCCTGTGATGTGATGTGGATGCTTCCACATTCTCTCTAGCATATTGCAATAATCTTTCAACTTCCCTGATTCGCTTCCTTCCTTCTCTGGATGTCTCTACTTGAGTGGATGTCTCCACTCTCTACTTCTCAACTTGTGGATGCTCCACAACTTCCCGAGGTTCTTCCTTTGGAGACAAAAGCTCCTAATCATGCTTCAATTAAAGCTCCCTCTCAAGGGAACACCTCATTTCCTTCTCCTCATCAAATTTCACATCCTTCCTAACCATTGTCATCCTAAGAGATGGAAAGTACACCCAATAGTTTTGAGGTGTTTCTGTGTACCCCACAAATATGCCCAACTCTGTTGTTGACTCTATATTTTTCCTTGCTTCATTGGAAACATGACAATAAATTGATAAATCAAAGATGCTAAAGTGTGATGCATCTGGTGTCTTCCCTTAAAAATCTTCCTCTAGTGTACTCATGGCAAGAATCCTGTGAGGACTCATGTTCTGCAAATAGACCACTGTTTTGCATGCTTCATCCCACAAGTGTAAAGGTAGGCTTTGATAATGCAACATTGCATGTGCTACTCCCACAATATTTATGTTCTTCCTCTTAGCCACCCCATTATGTTGTGGTTTATGGGGTGCTATCAACTCTTGTCGAATTCCTTCCTTTACACAAAAAAATTTAAACTCATTTGACATGTACTCACCACTGTTATCACTCTTAAGAGTCTTCACTTTTCTACTAGTCTTTTTCTCAACAAGTGCTTTAAACTCAACAAATTTGGGGAATGTCTAGTCTTTCTTCTACATCAAGTGGATCCAACACTTCCGTGAGAAATTATCTACAAATATAGCATAATAATTGTTCTTGGAAGTTGAGGCTGTTAAGAAAGGTCCATAGACACTAGAGTGGATCATTTTAAGTACTACATGCACCTTATTTACTCGATCATTGAAGGTGGATTTTCTGTACTACCCCATCGTACACCATTTGAATGTATCTCGTTTCTCTAGTGCTCCTTTGGGGAGGCCTATAGAAATTTGTTGCATGATCTTCAAAGCGACATGATGAAAATGACCAAGTATTATATGTCATAATTCATCGACATCTCAGATCTGCACCTTCTCTTCTTTTGTTCTCAATGTAGCACAATATTCCACGTATAATTTGTAGAGGTTCTTCACTCAAACCATGATCTGCTTCACTTGTCCGGTGGCGATATGTCTCGGGAAATACTTCCCTTTATTGAATACCACATCGTAACCATGGTCCTCCAACACTGCTACGAAAACTAGATTCTTCTTCAGACCCGATACAAACATCACATCCTTGAGCGTGAGAGGGGAGCCATACTCCCTCTGAAAACTAAATATACCAATACCAGTCGCATTATACCTTCCACCATCTCCCATCTTTATGTGCATCTGGAGATCATTTTCCTCCAAGTCACTAAAAAATTATTTGTTGTCCATCATGTGGAATGAGACACTGTTGTCAAGATACCACACACTACCCATCGTTATGCTTGCCATGCATGCAATGAGGGTAGAATCAAGTTCAAACTACGAAGCAAAGGCTTCACTTGATGCTCCTCATATGGTCTTCTTTCTTGATTTCTTGTGTGGAAACTTCGTTGCGTAGTGCCCAAATTCATGATAGTGAAAGCACTTGATTCTGGACAAGTTTTTCTTCTTGCCCCCTTGCTTCGAATTTGCTTTGGATTTGGATTTCTGCCCTTTTCCTTTCTTTTCCTTTCCATCCAAGGCACAATTCTCCTCATCCTCGCCCTTGGATGAGGTCTCATCTCTGGTGCTCCATCTTATCTCCTACTGTACCAAATCCAACCACAAGAGTTCCCAATTCGGTAGCTTCTCCCTCTCGTTCACTGAATCTTGGTAGCTGTGCCAGCTCTTGGAAAGGCCTAAAGGGTTAGCTAACCAAATCATCCTCTGCTAAAGTAATGCCAACTTGACCAAGTTCAGAACGACACCATGTGAACCTGCTCAGGTACTGTGGAATGGTCTCGTTCCTTTGCATATTGGTATTTTGAAGCTTGTCCTTAAGTTCCAATTTCGTGTGGTTACTACTATTCTAGAAAAAATCTATTAGCACTTTCCACATTGCATACAAAGTATCTTTCACATGGATATTAGAGACAATATGGTCTCATACTCCCTCCAATACGATCCTCCTCGCCTTAGCCATTTTGCTAGATTTTGAGCATCAACTATTGCTGGTTTCAAAATGTCATTATCAAAGAATTCCTTCAACTCATTACCCTCAAGTATTGCGTCCATCAGGCTCTTCCATGAAACATAATTCTAGCTTTCGTCAAGGGCATACTCGAGCCTTACTCCATTGAAATTCATCTTCTCAGTCCTAAAGAAAACTTGCAACTTGATCTGCAACCTCGAACCTCATGCAATGACAATTTCAAAATCTCTGCTCTACAGTTATTCCAACTCTGATACGATGTAGAAATTAATGCATAGATTCAAAAATTCTCATGAAATTTACTAAATCATAAGACTTGAATCTACTCTATTGATCCACGGAAGTTAATTCACCATCTAAAACAAGAATCGTTGACATGCAAAATGAAACATCACACATACACATGATTTATCTAGGGGAAAGTAACTGCTCAAAACCCATTACTATATGTATTGCATTGATCAGAGAATAGAGAAGAAATACAATGCTTGCTCAAGCTTGAGCATACTCTACACTAGTATAGACTATCTCTCTGCCTGACACACTAAACCTGACCTAACATAGCCAATTTCAATCCTTCCCAAGCTCCTATTTACTTGCAATGTTTCCTTGGGAAATTTCCCAGGCTATTATTTAGGATTTTCACACCAATTAATTGCGCAATCACCATAACCCAATCCTATGACTTGTAGCACCACCTATACAACTTGAATTAGTTTACAAATCATAATACACTACCCTTGAACTATAATCTCAACTGGGTAACTCAAATTCTCTACATGCAACAATTATTTTGGGTTGATTGATCACTTAACTGGTTGATCGCTTAGTGTGGTTGAAGTTACACTCCCACAACTTGACCTCCATTAGTTCTTCTTACAGTTAGAACTAGTTAAACTAATAGTAACTCAAATTAGCTGAAATAGACTATAATCTCAACTGGGTAACTCAAATTCTCTACATGCAACAATTATTTTGGGTTGATTGATCACTTAACTGGTTGATCACTTAGTGTGGTTGAAGTTACACTCCCACAACTTGACCTCCATTAGTTCTTCTTACAGTTAGAACTAGTTAAACTAATAGTAACTCAAATTAGCTGAAATAGATTGCTACAAATTAGCAACCAATCATGCAGAACTGAAATCAAGTGTTTCCAACACGAATTTACTGAGTTAATTGAGTGACAAGAGCCATGTCACTTTAGTCAACTGCCTCCAAGTATTCTGCTGAAATTAAAATTCGAATTTTAATCTAATTTGACCAAGGCAAAGTCAAAACTAGATTTTCTCGCTGCATTTTCAACAGCGCATGCATTAATTAAAAGCACATAACTATCAAAGTATGTCTATTCATTTTTATATGTATATGGTTTTGACAGATGTTTGACCATCCATAAATCGAATGTGTAAGGTAAAATGCATAAAGATTACCAAGACATGCTCACTTGTCCCTATTTCACATGTATTATGAGAAAGGGAAGTAGCTGCACCGTTCATAAACACCACAATTTCTATCATATTCTTTACATAAGAACATCTTATTTTCCAAAAGAACAAACCACTACAACTACCCATATCTATTTAAAGGAATTTATCATAATAGTTGTGCATGCAAATACATGTCTTTCCAAAAGTAAGCTAACATAATAACTTTTATTCGTGCATATAACTACTCATTTTTTTCCAACAGAAAGCTAACACAACATATTATATTCATATACACAAATACATATTCTTTTCCAAAAGTAAGTTAACGCATTAACTATTATTTCTCCATGCACATACATAAACTTTTCCCAAAAGAAACTAACATAATAACTATGCGATCCCAATTAGTTGTTTCTTTTATGCATGCAAATAAATATTTCTTTTCAAGAAATCAACATAATAATTATTCTTCCTTTACATGAAAATATATATAATTATTTTCCCAAGAATCTAACACAATAATTATTCTTTTAAACTTTTCCAAAAAAAACTAACATAATAACTATGCAATCCCAATTAGTTGTTTCTTTTATGCATTGCAAAATAATATTTCTTTTCAAGAGAATCCAACATATAATTATTCTTCCTCTACATTATATATATATATATATTAATATAATATATATATATATATATATATATATATATATATATATATATATTATATATATATATCTTCCCAAGAATATATTTGTGCAAGCAAACATATATATATTTCTTATTCTAAAAAATCTAGCTTAGTAATTATTCATTTTCATGCATGCAACTATATATTTATTTTCCAAGGAATCTAACATGCTAGTTATTCTTTTTCCAAATGAAGTCGATACCGTAGCTATTATTCTTTGCATATGAACACAAATTCCTTCTCAAGAAATTTAACACAACAACTATTTATTTCTATGCATATAAACACATGTTCTTTCCAAGAAAGCTAACACAATGGTTATTATACTTATACGCAAATACGTAACCTATTTATCTAACAAAAAATATAATTATTGTGCATGCAAGTATATGTCCTTTTCGAAGAAAAACACATAACACAATAGCTATTATACACAATACATAATATTTTCAAAATAGCTATTACTCAATATCAAAATAACTTATCCCATTAGAACATGCAAACATCTATTATCTCTCATGAAAACTATCACAATAGCTATGCAAATACATATTTATTTTACAAGAATTTCTAACACAATAGTTGGTCTTGTTGTATATGTAATAACATTGTCTTTTTCATGAAGACTAATGCAGTAACTATTATTTATTGTTTCTTTGTATGTAAAATCCTATTCTTTTCCAATAAAAAAATATATGATAGTTATTATTTATGTGCAATTTTTCTTTTCCAAAAAAATATATACAATAGTTATTATGTATATGCACATATTCTTTTCAAGCAAAATGACTGCTATTTTTTTTTCCTTCAAGGAATATATTTTTATTTCTTAGGCAAAGATTCAAATGCAATCTTTCCTCAATAAATAGCATAAATAATTATTTTGATATTCTTGTTTGGTGCAAATGCACTTGTTCATATCCTTGTTTCATTAACGTCACGTCTCTCTCTCCCTCATACCATTTGATAGGTCCCTTTAATACTAGTGATTACCCCATTACTATTGTAGTTGTATCCCTTCTTAATATTGTTGTGCCCCTATTGTCCCCATATTTTTGTTACTGTGCCCCATAGAATCCCTCTATTGTTATTTTTGTGGCTTTATATTATTATTGTTAGGTTGGCTGGGTTATATTGTGACTCCTTAGAC